>WIUT01000643.1:0-40041 GCA_010645135.1 Tetragonula clypearis
ACCTAACATTACTATCAGTAATATTGGAGCTGGAAGACGATCCGACATTTTAAAACACTTGTTTCAACTTTCGGCGTCAAACGAAGAACTGAAGAATCGGCAGAGCGGAGGCAAGCTGATTTTGAAACATCGTCTGACGTTTCACGAAACCTAGGAATTGATGCCTGGACCTTTAAGGCCCCCATAAACGTTGAAACAGCTACGATGCACGCATCACTGATACAAGCACTACTGAGAAGCAAGGAACCACTGATGCAGAAATAGATTTCTAGCATTAGTTGGGCAAAGAAAGTCCGTGATAATAAACCTAACATTACTATCGCTAATATTGGAGCTGGAGGACGATCCGACATTTTGAAACACTTGTTTCAACTTTGGCGTTACTGAAGAATCGGCAGAGTGGAGGCAAGCTGATTCTGAAACATCGTCTGATGTTTCGTGAAACCTAGGAGTTGATGCATGCATCGCAGCACGTTTCAACGTCTATGGGGGCCTTTAGTGATAGTAATGTTAGGTTTATTATCACGGACTTTCTTTGTCCACTAACTGATGCTAGAAGTCTATTTCTGCATCAGTGATTCCTTGCTTTCTCAGTGGTGCTTGCATCAGTGATGCATGCATCGCGGCATGTTTCAACGTCTATGGGGGCCTTAATATTGGAGCTGGAAGACGATCCGACATTTGAAAACACTTGTTTCAACTTTGGCGTCGCACGAAGAACTGAAGAATCGGCAGAGCGGAGGCAAGCTGATTCTGAAACATCGTCTGATGTTTCGTGAAACCTAGAAGTTGATGCATGCATCGCAGCGTGTTTCAACATCTATAGGGGGGTCTCTTTACCCATGTTCGTTCTCTGTTGCTGGACAGATCCGAGCGACCGATGCTCGCGTACGATCTCTCTGCACGCACGCCGCGTCGTCGTTTCCGCTTGGTTCGAGGGGGGCGCTTCGTTGGACTTTCCACTCACGGAAACGTCGACGTTGCAGCCGATACTCGCTCACGTACATTTATTTCGTTAACATCCACCGCGGGCACTTTTCCTCCTGAATGGCGATGATCCTAGGTACTAGGCAATTGTGGGCGTACAATATCTCGAGCATCGTCTTCAACGGAGGGGAGGATTTTTTTACAAAGAGCGTGAGCGATTGTTGCTCCGACAACAACGAGTTTGAAAGTGTCGATTAGTTGGCTAATTTATTAGAACGAAAGTTTGTTTAGAAATCGGCGAGTGATGGCCTACTTTTCTAAAATGAATTATTACATCATACGTGTATAATCGACGTCTAAAAAAAAATGCATATATATATTTGTGAATATAATAGTAAGCATCAATTTACATTTATTTATTTTATGTTTTATATATATATATATATTTGTGAAAGTAAATACATGTAGATTTATTATATTACAAACAGAAAATTAAGAAATAATCAGAGATTTATAAAACAAAATCTTACGCAAAAGATGGTCCAGATGATCGAGGTAAAAATTACATATACAATGGTGTGAACCGAGTTTTTAATTATCATTCAACTATAAACTTTTCTCATCCACGTTAAATATATTTCTCGGTTTGTTTAAGAGATTTTCTCGTAAAGGTTGCTCTAACAGTTGAAAATGTGAATCTCAGTTTCTACCGTATCTATCATATTCTGGCACCAAGACAAAGATTGTCGGACTTACATTTGGACGGCGTTAAAACATATATCCAGCCAATTTTTTAAATTCCTTGTTAAATTTGATTTGTCTCCAAGTTTTCAGCTATCTCCAAATTAAACGCCGTAGATCGATCTCGCCGCGATCACTTGCAATTAAAAATTTTTCCTCATTTTCCAGATCAGTGAAGAATGTTTCTAAAGTTTCGAGCAATCGTGACTTTTCATTCGTCTCATTAACATAGGAGCTGTAATGCAAAAGACTAAATTTTGCCCATTTTGCCACTTTGAACTGCCTTTACAGCATCCAAAAATCCTTCGTTTGTCTATAATTCTCCATTGTTAGCTTATCTTTTGTATTCAGTTGGCACGATTCTCTAGAAAAATATTTACTAACTATCGTGCACAATTTCACAGCTGTCCTCTAAAAAAAAAAGAAAAAAAAAAAAAAAAAGAAAAAAAGAAAAACCGATGATCTGGAACTTCCTCGTCCTTTTCTTATATTAATACGACAATATGATAAAAACTGTAACCATAACCTCTAAACACTGTATATTAACACACTGTCGTTACTTTTATAAAGTAAAATGTTAATAAATTACAGTTTTAAAGGATAAGCGGAAAATTGTCGACACGAATTTCGAAAATTACACGTAACGTGACTAGTTCACTGAAATAAATAAAAACGAACAAGGAGACCGGTTAATATATATACCACCGAAAGAAGCTGGAAATTGACACTCGACAACACAAGTGAATCGTGACGACTTCGCGATAAAGATCCGATTCGAGGAGATCTGCAGAAAACGACTGAAATCTCGAGAGTAGGTTGTTCGTGTGTTTCTTTCGTTTCTCCTTCGACACGCAAGCCGCGTGCACACACACGTAGAGAGAAGAAGTGCTCTCCTAATCGCAACGCGAAAGCGGAGAGGACGGTTCTGGACGGTTCTGGACGGTTCTGGACGGGGGTGGTGGTGTAACGTACGTACGTAGCGTTAATTACAAAACACTTGCGCGGAACGGACGTCTTAACACGTGACGACGGAGGATGAGGCGTGTTCCGCTTGTGTTAAGGGTGAAGGCGTCGCCGGTAGTGCATGCACGACGACGTCTGGACCACTTGGCGCTCGCATTACAGACCCCTTTTTCTACTTGGTACTCTTCCTTCCGTCGAAACCCCGGCGAGGAGCAAGGGGCAAGGAGGGCATCAGCAGCCAGCAGCAGCCTCCGCATCCGATTTTCTGGAGGAAGAAAATGAACTCTCATATAATTATTTTCCTCATTAACATTGTGGCCCCATTGTCCGCGTGCCGATGAGGGGCATAGTCTTGCCGCGCGGTATATTTTAATTACATTCCTATGTGCAGCCAGGCCTCAACTCAAAGGCGACCGTTTCACCCATTGTACCCCTTGCTCTTGCTCTCTTCCTCGCGAGAACGGGCTGCGGGATCATCTGATAATCATTTCTCTCTCTCTCTCTCTCTCTCTCTCTCTCTGTCTCTGTCTCGAGAAAACTCTCATTTTCCATCCTTTGTCCACGTGTAGTGTATTCTTATTGTTTCTCGCAACGTACGCAGGTTGTTACAAAGAAAGAAAGAAAAAAAAAAAGAAAAACGGAAAGAGAAAAGAAGCGAGGAGTGTTTGCGACGGTAAATAGGTTTAGATCGCGGGATCGACGATCTTTTAATCGAGGATCGTTTGTAACGAATTCCTTGATTCGTATTAAAGCCTGGGTAGGCTGTTAATTTCGTCGACTGCACATTCTTCCAAGTACTCCTTAGATCGTTAGCATTCGAACACGCGTCAAAAATAATAACACGGCCTTTAAGCTAAATTACACGTGCTTCCAATTACGAGTATTATTCACGCACGATAACCGCGTCTCTCTCTCTCTCTCTCTCATTCTCACTCTCACGCTCGTTCTCGCTTTCGCTCTCCTTGCCGACGATTCAAACGAGCGCGGTCCACACGAACGTCGGCGCGCCCAAGGTATTCCATAATTTTTCACCGGAAAGTATATTTCGTCTGTTCCGCTCGGCTTAATCATCGACCGTCGGTGACGAGCGATAAACAAACCATTAAACAACGACGCCGTGACAGGAAAGCAGAAGAAGAAAAAGAAAAAAGAGAAAAGAGTGGAGCAGAGGGATCGTCGAAGAGCCCGATCTCTCACCAATTATAGAATTTTCCACGGCTCCGCGTCTCTCTCCACGTTCTGTTTTCCTTTTTTTCTTTCTTGCTTTCTTTCTTTCTTTCTTTCTTTCTTTCTTCTCTTTTCTTCGAAAAGAAGATGGGAAATGAATAATCGGTCACGATCGTCGCATCCGCCCGGCGCGCGAAAGAATAGTCGACGAGGAGAATCGGTGAAGTGCCCGTCACAATGTCTCCGTACTGCGCCATTACCGCGCTCGTTTCCATTATTTCCCCCTTTTTCTCTCTCCGTTCCTCCATGTTCCTTTTCCATCCGATTGAGGAGGAAAAGGAGGCTCTCCGTTCGAGAGAAGAACAGAGGAGATCGGCGAACAGTCGGCGACGCGCGGCGTCTCGACGGTGTTATCTAGCGCGATGACGCTTCTCCTTGCCGCGCTCGCGATACAGCGCGGACGATTGTTAACTGAATCCGGCAGCCGGCCATTGTTCCACCGACGAGAGCCCGGAGCACAACAACAGTGTTCCCATTGTATTCCCGGTCGCGTTCATTCAGCCTTTTCCTTCCTCTTCGTCGCTCCTACCCTTTTTTTTTCTTTTTTTCTTTTTTTTTCTTTTTTTTTTTTGTTCTCTCTCCTCCGTTGTTTTCCACGTTCGTCGAGCAAGCTTCGCGTCGCCTCGAAAATATTCTACCCAATGTTGAGAGGATATATTAGGGTGTCCCATAAGTTTTTCCCGTCTTTTGACGTGTAGTGAATACACGATGTTTTGTTGTTACATACGAACCGTTCTGCTCCATTAACTTGTTTCCATCTCTCAGGAAGCCTCGTTACGACCTCTTTCCAAAATTGTTCAAGCTTAATTGCAAAATATTCATCGTGGTGCGTTTATCATTTCGCTTAAGGACATTTGAGACATTTACCACGGAGAAAATTCTTTAACGAGAGAAGAAACAAGTAACAATCGGATGGAACAAAGTCTGTAATAGTTTTTGCCTTACGGCAAGCTCAACATTTTGCGATTTTGCGTTGTCGTGATGAAGAACGACGCCATCGTCGGTTCGCCATTTATGGCCGTTTTTCTCTGCTATGTCCGCTTTCGATTGATCGAGTTGATTGTCGAGTATCCGTCAGAATTGATCGTTTAACCTTGGAGGAAGGAGATCGAAGTACACTACACCTTTTCAGTCACCCACCAAATTCGCAAAATAATACTTTCTACAGGCTTCGCAACAATCGACGATTCATTCTCCTTAGAGCAAGTGAGTTTTCGATGCACATTTTGATATAAAATCCTAGCCTCCAGTGGCAAAGCTCTTTGTGTAAGAATTATTTTCATGACGCTGAATAAGACCGTTCAAAAGGCCGGTCAATCCGTCAATAAGAGTGGAACCCAAACTTCATACCGATTGGCATATAACATATTGATTAAATGCTTATATACCGTTGTCCTGGGAACGTTAGTGGCACACTATATCGCAGATTATCTGCAAGTATACTCTCGATAAGGTCAGTATCCGTCCGTTGCTGCGGTCTTCGTTCTTCAAGCCAAAATCGATCGGCTCTAAATTTCTTAAACCGATTGCGCACGGTGCCAATATTCGTAGCGCCACTTCCGTAAATGTTTCAGATCTCGTCTGCAGTGCCCATTGCACTATTACCTTCTTTTCTTTTTAAACAATCTATACAAGGTAAGCGCTCCTGTCAGTAGAAACACACTACTCGATTCCCCCCTTATTTTTCACTTTAGCCTCGATCAAGATCCACCTCGTTCCACGGGTGCTTGCCTGCAAAAATATATATTTATCCCGCTATAAATAATAGTTACCTTTTCTTAAAGCAACGAAACGCAACATGCCGCACAATGCATCTTTTGACCGTCCACATTCAACGGTGTAAAAAAAAAAAAAAACAACTTTAAAAGAGACATTGTGACCAACGAAACGTGAAGTACTTTGAAAGAGCTCTGGGACGACTGAGACCGATGCCGTAAACGGATTAACTTATAAGGCTGCTTGTTTACACAAATATAGCTTGCCAGGATCGTTCATCAGCGTGGCGCGGAAGAAACTTATGGGACACCGTGATACATGTAATTCGTAAAAGCACACGTACTCGTTGGCCTAGCAAGCTTGAAGCGATACTGTTCGACAATTCGACAATTCGACTCGAAAGATCGAGTCTATTATACGCGTGGTTCTCTTTCCATCGGCAGGCTGGTCAGATATTTTCGTGCCTGGGCATCGTTTATCGAGGATATCAGTCGGTTTCCTTAGATGATGGCAGCAGCAGTAGTAGTATCAGTAGTAGTAGTAGTAGTAGTAGTAGTAGTAGTAGTAGTAGTAGTTAGTAGTATTATACTACGTCGTCGTGGCGGCGGCGGTGGATAATGCGTGTTTCGGTCGCGGTGCCGAGAATAGTTCAAAGTAAATAGCTTGCCGTGAGTGGTGCCCTCTAATCTTCTTCTTCTCCTTACCACGGGGGATATTCTGATTGCATTATGACCCACCACGGGCCAGATACCACTTCTCCAAAGGGATATTCCAGCGTGGCTTGATGCAACGTGTGTACTCGTCCAACAGACGCTCGCAAGAACGACGCGATGGAACGAGCGTTGGTGGACCGAGCATTCGGTTCGCCTTTGTTGTGTAACGGAACTTTACGGAGCTTTACAGAGAGATATCGGAGCGTTGGGGGTTCAGAGTTGAAACTGAAACCGGCCAAATCGAGATAACACGTTGAGCGAGTTTCGAGCAAAAGTGTGGTGCGCCTTTCATTCTTTCCTCGTCGTCGACTACCGACGACTTTTTTTGAAAAGCATCGGAAAACATTAAAGCGAAAAAGAGAGAAAAAGATGGAGAAGATTTAACGATGCAACGAGTTACACAAGTTTCTTTTTTCTTTTTTTTTTTTTTGTATTTTACGAGAAATCATTTGAATCTGTATAAAATTTCTAATAAAAACGTAAGTGAATGTTACTGTCATTAACGTGTGCTGAAACTACTCGCGATCGGAGCAAAATTTTAAAACGTTAAAAGCGTAAAAAATAAAAAAAATAGAAGAGTTTCGTAAATATAATGAATCGCACAAGTTTCTATTTGCGCATATATCTTACGAAAAGTCATTTGAATCGATAGAAATACATTGCTTCGTAGTTATGAAATTTCTAAACGTAAATTCATTATTTGACTACTTTGGTACTTCTTAGTATTAATATTCGGACAGTGTGAAGTAGTGAATACCAGTGACAGTGAAAAATCTTAAAGCATAAAGTCTTTTCTTTAGAAGTTTTTTTCGCTCTTTTTTTCTTCAATTGTAAAGATTCAAACTTTTGTCGAAACACTAAAAACATTTTTCTCGCGACTAAATCTACCATGTTCTTGACGATTCAAATTTTCTCTTTCCGACAATCACTCAGAATTCGCTGTACGATTTTTTTTTTTTTTTTTTTTTTTTTTTTGGGTCACCACTTTATTGAATTTTAGGATTAAATGACGAAACGTTAGGATTTCAACCGCAATATTCAATGTTCGATGAAAATCTTACAATAATTATCGTACAATAATATTGAAACTAAAGGCTGCAAGGTTTAAAACCTTGCTTTGAGACCGAGTATTTTTTCTTTTATCTTACAAAATTGCACAGTTTCGATACTTAATACTTAGTACTTAACATTAATGAAAGTCGCGATACGTACAACAGGTTAATTGTTGATTCTCTCCTCTCATTTATTTGACGAAGAGAACCCGTTTCTTTGTCTGCAGACGTTTAACATAAATTGAACTGAAATTTTCGATATTTCATTCTCGTTGCACTTTGTTCGGTTTCAATGGCTTCGTCTTATTCAGAGAATACGAATCGAACAGGATGAAAGATACAGGATACGTAATGGAATCGAAAGGAAATCTCGCCTTCTCAAAGCGATTGACTCATTGACATACACTTTCTGTAAATTCTTTTCGTTTTGATAAACGGAAACGTTCTCCATCGCTTCTCGCGCGATCGATTGTTCTCCGTATACGGCGGGAAACGTTCTGAAACGGTCTTGAAGTAAGCTCGAAGATCGCCTACCTATCCGAGCTACCATCAGGTTGAAAGGATTCCTCCGAGGATTATATCTGCAGCGTGCGCGCGTGATAGACACGCTAATAATAAAGCGGATACGAGCAGATGATGTTTTTGATGCTTCGTCCATTTGCTAATGCTCTCTTTAGACTCTAGCTTGAAATTCTCTATTTAAACTCTCTCTCTCTCTCTCTCTCGCTAGGTCACCCACTGTTCGCCGTTAAGAACCTCGCGTGTGCACGCATGTGAATATTCACAGCAGCCCCACCGTAGTAATTTATCCGCATTGATATTCCAACTCATTTCTTGATTCCGCGAAATTTTCTTATTCCTTCTCTCTCTCTCTCTCTCTCTCTCTCTCTTTCTCTGTGTCGTGGACGGGTGATTTCAAGACGCATGATGTTCGCTTGTTTCTCACAGACAAACGGAGAGTCGAGAATTCTTGCAAAACAACACGTCGTTCGTGTCTGAGCTGAATTATGAAAGAAAGAAAGAAAAAGAATAAAAGGAAATTTTACAAGCTATAAATAGCTCCGCGAGAGATTATCGAGTCTACTTTCCAAACGTAAATTTCCAAGATAGCTGACACCCACGCCTAGTTCTCAGGCCAACGCGAACCGCACGCGAGTATGCATTTGCATTCCTTTTCACCAGCGAATACTATACATATTCGCGGAAATTCGAAAGAAAACGGCCAGGCAACAGGCAAATTAATCGTACGTGAAGATATCGTGTGTTTGGCGTGATTCCCGGTGATTCGCGACGCGCAAGTGTTCGCATAGTTGGCCGGATCGTTCGAGCGATCGAGGAACGATCGAATCCTGTTCGTTAATTAATAATCGCCGATTGTTTCAACGTACACCGAGAACGTACACCTCGAGTGGAATTTATCGCGGATACTTTTGTATAATTGCGCGGCTCCGCTTTTGCTTTGCAAAATCCGCGAGCGAGTTTCATACGTTAATATGTATTACGCTAGTTGCAAGGTCGACGTCGATGCGATCGAAGTGATCGGCTCTGGAATCGACTGGGCGTGGCCTAATCCTTATTTAAGACGTGATAATTGCAATATTGTCGTCGTTTCACGTAGCCTGTTATAATATCAGTTGTCAATCTCTCGACTAAATCAGCTCGGGCTTATCTCACGAACTGGGCGAGGAAGTACTTCCGGTCTCGACACGATCGGAAACTCGAAGGTTTGTACCTTCGTGTAAATTTCAGAAATTGAAAGAACACTCGTGACATTTCGACTAATTCTTTTTTCTTAACTTTTTTTTCTTTCATTGTTAATTTCTTTTGAACCACCTTTGACTTTAGATATACTAAGGATTACAACAGTTTTCGCCAAGCACGTTTTATGTTACCGTTTGCACAGTGCTGTTTCCTTTCTGGTGTCACAGGCAGTTCTTTTGAATGGCAATAAAATTGAAAACAGAAAATAGCTGATTAATCCGAATAAATAATTTCTACTGCTACTTTGATGTAGTGGGATAAGTACCTTTTGAACTGACCTAAGTATTGTTTCATCGGCAGCAAAAAACTTTCCCTTACGCCCAATTGTTGTACTGCTTGTATGGTCGAGTTTAACTTTATTATATATTATTATTTATATAATTATATATCAATTACATATCACTTGACTTTATAAGATGTTAACTTCATCTTACTATCACTTGACTTATAAGATGTTAATTTTGTAGCAGTTCGAACCGTAGACCTGTGGTGAGTCTTGTCAAATCGTGACGCGATAAAAAATTCACTATGTTGTTTGACGAGACGAAGATTCTGCTTCGATCGTTTTTTCACTGTTCGTTGAAGAACCTTTGATACTCTTCGCGTCGATGATTTTGGCTACAGAAATCTTGGAGATTTAGACTTAGAAATTTTACAGGTTTAGCCTGTTTTGTTAGAACAGGCTAATTCGACAGTCACGTTCAAAGTACGTGATATCTGTTTGATTGTCCTTAATTAAACGATCGATGCCAACGATCAGTTTCTAAAGAACACTCTGACAATCAGCGTAACAGGCAGCCATCTTGACTTCTGCGGGTGCTCCTGAATCTTGTCACTAGCAAACATATTTTTCAAAAGAGTCAAAGAGGAGTGTCCAAAGCATATATATATATATATATAGACTCACGATCATCCAACTGACATAATTAATCGAACAACGTGTTTCGCGCGTGTCAAATACAAAATCGATCGTTTAACACTAGAACTACCACACCAATCAAAATGACTAGTTTATACAATTTTATTTTGAAAATTTCTATTATTCGTGTTACAATTCCCCCCCCCCCCGCAACGATGCAATGACTTTTACAGCGATAACTAAAGAAATGATATAATGAATTTTATTTTATTTTTATTTATTAGACGTCGAAATAATTGTGGTAAAAATAACTTCGTCGGTAGTTCTAGCGTTAACCAAATTTACCACAAGCGTGTTAAAAATTGAAAAAATGCTCAGATTACAGGAAAGAATAGTAACAGTATACAGGATAATAACAATGCGATAAATAATATCAAACAGTATAGGCAAATACCCAGAATCGCAGAATGTTTGTAACAACTTTCTCAGTTTCACGTTGTACCACCGATGTACCTTCTATTTCCCAGCAGTGTGTTTTTTTTTTATAATAAACTCATTTCAATAATTCGCTGACTTTGGATGCTGCATTTTCGTAATCTCGCCGCGATTTTCCCTCGGCCGCGGAAACTCCGTAGAAAAGGTAAACGAAGGTATTGCACGGCACTTGACGTGTCAACGGTGAGTACAACGTACAATCGTTCGACGAAGATCGATCATTCGGCGCTTGTTGTATCACCGATCCGCTCGGCTCAAGGAAGAGCGAAGAGGGAACGGGGGTGACCGCGCGGGTTTGCGAGCGTCGCAGAATGAAATGGAAGTAGGTACTGGGCGGGCATTGAGTGCGGTTATACTTGTAACTCTGACTGCGACCCCCGGGGTGTCGGAGCCGGGGGAGGGAACCGCGAGAGAGAGAGAGAGAGAGAGAGAGAGAGCGCGCCGCCGGTAGTAAGAATTCCAGTGTGCGCGGATGTGAATGAGCCCCGCAGCTGCTACATTCCTGTGTGCCATCGCCGGGGCACTCGCGTTTTTCTTTTATTTACGTTCCTCCTTCCAATATTTTAGCCGAACGTACGTGTGTACCGCGTACAAGAGAGCGAAGAGAGAGAGAGAGAGAGAGAGAGATGCTGGTTCTCGACAGATTTTTCCTCGGCCCGCGTCCAAATCTCCATTCCTCCTTCCGTCCCTTGTTGGCTGCGCAAATTTTTCGTCGGCCTCGTTCTTTCTATCGTCGAGAGCTACAGTCAACGTAACCACCTCTCTCTCTCTCTTTCTCTCTCTCTCTCTCTCTCTCTCTACCCTCCCACTAATCGTTTTAAAGCCCTCTGACTTTCTTTCGACGCCTCGAGTTTCCTTTCTATCCGCCGTTTGTTAAACGTACGCGCGGCCAAAAAGCTCTAGAACCGAAGCTCTAGTTTCGTTGCGGCCGCGGTATTGAATCGGTTAGCGAAACAGCTAAAATTACCTTGCGAGAGCCGCGCGTGCGAATACGACAGAGAACTCCGCGCGTACGTACACAGCGATTTCATTATGAATCGGTTGAATTCGGCCAGACGCCGAGAGAGAGAGACAGAGAAGTGAGATAGTAATTAGCCAGTTTGGGTGGGATTGATGAACATAGTGTCGATAAATTGTATTCAATTGAAGTGAGAATTAGACAACGAAGCAAATTGAATTGATATGGTAAGCTGTAATCGGCGAATCGTACAGTCAGTTTGTTTTCTTCCAACTTGAAAAAAAATACGTATACAGATGGTCTGGCTATTAACCCTTTCACGGCTAACTAAGGGACAACATTTTTCCCCATTTTAAAATTGGCGATTGTCGCGTTTAATTATAACCTCTCATCTGCATTTCTTTTTATTGCATATTGAATGTCAAAGTAGAACGCACGCCGAACGAAATTACGTAAAGATGTGCAAATTGTGCTAAACGCCGCATAGAAAATAGGACGCATGATACATGTACTACGTGCAATGTCCATCTTTGCTTCACGACCGAAAGAAATTGCTTCGCAGAATATCACAATTAGCACATCACTTTGCATAGTAATTTTATTTCATAATTTTGTATTATTTCGGTTAACATTTTGTTATGATAAGTCAATAAATAAAAGGCATTGCGCCATAACCTTTTGCGTTACCTTTGCAGTCCATTGGGAAAAATATTTTCCATAAAATTTCGAAAAAACTACACGTTGTTATGTATTTTTATTTATTTATACGTCTGAACGAACTAAAATCAACAGTTACGTACTAATGTTTAGCCTTAGCAACCTTATGGTCGTGAAAGGGTTAAGCAGAGCTGGTATCTTTCACTCGGATATGCGATGATATTCGGATTAAAGCAAAATTACTCAGGCACCCGGATATCTTACAAGATATCCGGTCGAAGCTAGAGTTATCATGCTACTTGACTCGTCGGATGCTAGGACACTTCAGGTAATTTCGCCCTGTATGTTTCGAGCAATTTGTGCTCGACAGGTGATAAAACAAATTATAATTTACGTCCGCTAAAGTGGCGGAGGACCCGACGAAAGAAATACTTAAGATTGGCAAAACTTGCCAAAAAAATATTCATGGCCAACAGCGCTGGAAGAGTCGGATATAAATATTGTTGGTTCAAGGCGAACGGATTTTCTAGTTACTGGTAAGTGCATTTTTATACAAAAGACACGTTGTCTCATTGTTTATCGCTAAAATGAAAATTGCATTGCGGACATCCGAGTGATAGATATATAGGGTAATCTTTCGTTTAGAAATCGTGTCGCGTGAGCTGCATTTTTTCATACAAAGGCATCCAACTTGAAGCAATTGCTTCGTTCTCCGATTATTTAAGTCGCTGAAATAACAATTACATTGCAGACAATGCCCAAATAACAGATATATAGTCTCGTGCACTCGGGTATATTTGCTTAGGAATCTCGCGCGATAGATTCCGCGAGTAAAGCAGATTTCAAGCAGATGTCAAGCAGATGAAAATTGCAGATTAACGATCGATCGAAAGCGAGAACAACCCGATCGAAGAGTGCAAGGAAGGAGAGGGGGGGGGAGGTGTTCGAAGGGTACGATCGGTCTGTTTAGATAATTGTTAGTGTAATTCGAGCAGCACGATGGGCAATTAACGAGCGCGGTGCACCAAAACGAGCACGACGGCGCTGGCCGGTGTCCCCGTGTTGTCCGCGTTGCCAGGATGCGAGTTTCAATTCACGCGTATTTCTGGTTTACCCCGGTGTTCCCGCGTGTCGTCCGAATCTTTATTTCGGTTCTCACGTTTCGCCGGCGGAACGCGCGCGCGTGCAGGCGCGTGCGCCGAAATAAATATTGCATATTTCTGTGCAGATGCACCGCGCCGGAACGCGGGCTCATATCGGCTTACGATACGTGGCACGCGGCGACGCGACAACGTCGATCCGAATGAAATCGTTAACGAACTGATTCGTCGGAATTTCTGCATACTGGAGCGATCTGTCGTCGGCACGTTCGAAGACGCCGAGCGTTTTTTCCCCCGATGTTTCGAGTCGACGCTTGTTTCTCTCCTCGCGCTTCACCTCGACGCGAGTTGAACAAACGAATTACACGACTGTTACTACTACCATTCTTAATCCTTTGTACTCTGAATTATTTTTCAATTATTTTTTTCTTTTTTTTTTTTTTTTTCTTTGTCGATTCAATCGACAAGTTAAAAATGTCGCTCGACGTTCCGGTGAATAAGAACTAATGTCGAGCCACACTCGACAAAGAAGCGCGAAGTTGCAAATATTGTCAACGATTTTCTTTGTTTGTTTGTTTCTTTCTTTCTTTCGAAATGAAATTTTTGCTCGATTACCGAACTTGGTTTAGCTTGAGCAGTTCTTGTTGCTCAAAGTAACCAGCTAATTCTTCGAGACGTTTTCCACGTCATTCGTTAGAAATTTTCTCTCGCGGAAATCATCAACGCGGTTCATTGAATACGTTTGTTAAAGAAGAAGAAGAAGAAGAAAAAGGAAGCAGACGTTTAAATCAGTGTCGTTCAACACGTTCGATTCCGAGTAATTTGTTGTTCGCAGTCGCGACAAGATTTATGGGCCGAACGCTCGGTGATGTACAGAGAGACAAATAAGAACGCTGAAGCACGTTTCAGGTACGCACTCTGCTACATTACATCGTTACAACGTTCTACAATCCATCGTAAAGAAGCTATCGATCTGTGGATATTACATAAATTACATTTAGGCTATGTTTAGGTTAGGTTTAAGTTTAGGTTTAGGCTGGATTTAGGTTAGATGTTATATAAATTATATTTAGGCTTAGGTTAGATATTATATAAGTTATATTTAAGCTATGTTTAGGTTAGGTTTAAGTTTAGTTTTAGGCTAGATTTAGGTTAGATATTATATAAATTATATTTAGGCTCAGGTTAGATATTATATAAATTATATTTAGGCTCAGGTTAGATATTATATAAATTATATTTAGGCTATGTTTAGGTTAGGTTTAAGTTTAGGTTTAGGCTAGATTTAGGTTAGATGTTATATAAATTATATTTAGGCTGTGTTTAAGTTAGGTTTAAGTTTAGTTTTAGGCTAGATTTAGGTTAGATATTATATAAATTATATTTAGGCTCAGGTTAGATATTATATAAATTATATTTAGGCTATGTTTAAGTTAGGTTTAAGTTTAGGTTAGGCTAGCTTTAGATTAGGTTTAAGTTAGATTTAGGTTTCATATAGTGGAATACTTTCAGTAATTTGCTGAATCACATTTCCATCAACGAGAACGTGCCATTTTTTAAATAGATGAGTGAAAAATGGATCGTTGTGCGAGAAAGATACCAGAGTAGGCGAAAGCTCGTGCCCCGAAAGTCACGTGCTTTCTGTCTGATGGCATTGGAAGCGAATTCTGCCAAATTAATCGATAAAGTATTGCTCGCAACTGAACGAATTAAAGACAGCAGTTCAGAAGAAGGAAAGGGCGTGGTGTACCATTGTATTTTTCTAATTACCGGAAAAAAATTGTTGGACTTTAGATTTTCACTTATTCGGATCTTTACAAAGTTCCCTAGATGGCAAGAATTTTGACTCTTTGGAGCTGACGTACACACCTCTAAGAATTTTTTTGCTAAAAAATCTGAAAAGTTCCAAGAGAATGGAACTTTTTAGTTGTGTGAAAGATGAATGCACGTGTAATCAAACAGATATATATCTAAGTGCAGGGTAGGTCAAAAATCACTTCCTGCGTAAAGTAAATCCGTAATCTTTTTGTTTCATATATATATATATTTTTTCAAATTCTTTTTCTTTACAGATTAAAGTAAATTTCATTCATTAATTTGAAATTAATGAAATTAATTTTTTCTTACATCTTGACATTTCAGTTAAAAAGAAAAAAGAAAAAATAGGCCTACCCTGTACAAAAAAAATTGCCTTTGTATTTTCCTTAAAAATCTCGGCCACGACGAGATCGAATAGCACAATTAGAAAACGCCAATGAGCTGAGAATCGCGTGGCAATTGCACGCGAATGTATGAACCGTTCGTGGCCCGGAGAGAAGATTGAATCGTTCGACGACAAAAAATATTGGCAATATCTCTGACAGGGAGAATAATTGTTAATTATCTTTCGTCAAATCGGAAGCCTGTCATCTCTCAATCTCCGCCAATCTCTTGGCAATTTCATCCTCCCCGAAGACGTGCACTTGGACCACATACAGAGAGACGATCACGACCCGGTCTCGGTGCGGAATGACTCGCCGAACGAAGTATAAAACTGTCGAAGAGTAAAAGAAAAACGAGGAGAAAAAAGGAAAAGAAAAAGAAAAGAAAGAAAGGGGGAAGAGAAAAAAACGCCAAAGCGGAGAAACGCTTAGCGTATCAATTAAGATCGCGCGGCGCGATAGGATTCAGCGCAGAGAGAAGCGAAATCACGCGCTCTGCTCTCCCGTGCTCGCCGATTAACCGGTCGCTCGAGGATGCAGTATCGAGGCTCGAACCCATTGGCGGTATCGAGCTACTCGCCGATATTGCACCATAATTTCACGTAGCGAAATTAACCGCGTGCACGCGCATCGAACAATAGTAATAATTCTCGCGCGTGCTCTTTTGTAATTTTCTTACGCAGCCAGCCTACGTAGAGAAATGAACGATAGATAACGGAGGGGCGGAGGGGAGGGGGTTCCATCTTTTTCCATCAGGAGGGAAAAGTGGCTGGCGTACAAAGAGGAGCGCGAGCGTCGCGGCGAACGATGAATTAGAATCGCGGTTTACCGAGGGCCGAGGCAGAGGAAGAGGGTCCACCGTGGCACGTGCATCCCGCGTATTATTCTCCTCCTCGAGTGGCGATCCCCGGAGTTCTCTCTGTTCTCGCTGCGCGAGAAGCACGCGGGCCTCGAACAACCGGGGAGCAATGAGAAAAAGAGAGAGACAAAGAGAGAGAGAGAAACGGAGAAGCGACTGTACCATCGAGGGGCTGCTGGGGGGTTCGAGGGGGTTCGAGAATATACCGGAGAATAAAGAGGAGGAACAGAGAGCTAGCTCGGTGGTGCCCTGTGACTTCATTCTCGCGGCCGCGTGGCTACAACACATATAAAATTAATTAAAGTCGGCGGAACCCAAGGGGCTGTTTATTGTACCTCTCCCCTCGAGGCAAGGACCTCGGAGCTGCCGGGGAACGGTGGTAGCTAGCCGGGCGCCCTGTATTGTAATGTTTTCTACCGTCCTTCTCTCTCTCTCTCTCTCTTTCTTTCTCTTTTTCTTCGTCGTTCTCCGATCTCGCGGCACCTCTCAACCGCGCGGTGTGCCGCGGTGGTCGCTCAAGTGGCGAGAGCAAAGCTCGCCTTGTTAGGAATTAATCACTTTCTAGGCGGCGGAGACGAGAGGGAGACGCCACATCTTCCACAGCGTTGTTTTAATTGTGAGCGAATTAACAGATGTTGTTGGGCACCGTTGCAGGATCGCGGCAGCGTTGCACCGTCTGCAGCCGAGAGAGAAGTTCGTACGAAACCACGTACACGTCGCTCAGTTGTATTCTATTTTTCAAAAGGTTCTTCTTTTTTTCTTTTTTCTTTTTTTCTTTTTTTTTTTTTTTAATCCCTCGACTGTCTTGCGCAACATTTACCAGCGACTGTTTCGATTGAACTTGGAATATACGAAAGGAGTCGTGTCAAGCATGTAGAAAAATATTTTTATATCCTATACTCATTTTCTTTTTTTTTTTTTTTTTCTTTCTTTTTCTTCCATATCGATTTTAGATCGGGAGACGCACGACGTCGTCTCGCGTTGTACGTCGTTGTTAAGAGTTTGAGAGCACGGTCCAACGAAACTCTAGCACAGAGGCGACGATTATTGTACAACTGGTCGACCGATTAATCTCCTCCGGCGACGATGCCTTTGGTTTGTTACTTGAAGCGACGCGTATGTATGCACGCACGTACGCACGCACGCACGTACGTACGTACGTACGTACGCGAGTAACACGCGCGAGTGGGGAACAATCGACTTGTTCGAGTTGGCCGATGAAAACGTTCACTGGGCTACGAGTGCTGTAGCATCTAAAACAGTTCGAGCTAAGCTGCTGGGGGCTTAAGAGAGTTTCTTCTACTTTGTCTTCGTTAACCATGGCTGTGCTTCGAACGCCTGTGATTCTCCTTGGCTTCTCAGCTGTGAACGCCGCGACGTCATCGAACGAGTGGCCTAACCGAGTAACCGATTTCGGACCGTGTTCGGACAAGCGGACAGCTGTTTTCGAATTTGCTATTCAAACGAATCACGCATTGAACGTCAAGTCGAATTGTTCACCGTCATTTCACCTTTTATTTGATCATTGACGCGTAGCGAGAAAGGCGTGATCGGATAATTTTCAGCTACTAATCGTCTGAAATTTCGTTGCGCCGCTCGACCGTTCGAATTTGGGCAGAAGAAAGAAGAACTGTAATTTTCGACGAGCTGTTGGCGAGCTGTTAACACAAACGAGCGTGGAAAACAACAAACAGGGCACAGAGTAGCCAAATAGTATCGCGAGGTACTATTCCTTTCCGGCCTTGGCTGATTATTTTAGACCCGTGTGATTATTTTCGACCGGCGAGTATATCACCCGAAACAGCGGTGTTCTAAAACTATAGCGTAATAATTCTGACTGATGCCAAGTCATCAATTCGCGGACAATTCATATTCGCAGCTGTATGAAATAACCACCGCCAAGCGCGTGTGCGAATATTTCTGCGAACGCGTACTCGATGACGAATCATCGAATCACCTCGAGGAAAAGAAAGAAAGAAAGAAAGAAGCACACGTGCTCTTTTCTCCGTGTAAATATTTCGAGTAAATATTTCTTCGAGACGAGCGTCACAGCGACAGCGAGGCCACGTCGCCACGTTTCCATAAACCAATCGAGGTGTCGAAGACATACGGGCGGAAGGAACCGCGTCGACGGAAGGAGAATCCTCTCGAGGAGAGTCGAACCGTTGACGGGAGGAAGAAGCGACGATAGGACAAAGACGAAGGGAAGAGAAGCAGAAGGCTGCTGTGCTCGTTCCTCGTTGAAAAGGGGTTTCGGGCGCAGAAAAAAGTGCCTCTGCGTGGTAATACGCGCCCGTCTAAGATGGATCACAGTTGGAGAGAAAAAAAAAGATAGAGAGAGAAAGAGAGAAGAAAAAGAAGAGACAGGGATGGTAAAAAAAAAAGGAGAAGAGGATGGATGGATGGATGGAAGGAAAAGTCGTGACGGTAAAGGAAGTGGCAACGATAGGACTGCTCAGTTGCTGGAAAGGTGACGGGGGTTGGTTTAGTCGCGTCCCGACGTCCCCCAGTCCCGAGGGAGCCACGTCCGTCGTTTCACGTACGACGATCCTCGCCAGAAAGAGCTCCCCGCTAGAGATAAGAAGCCAAAGACAATAATCCTACTGACAGAGTCGGGTCATCGCCGCGGCTTATTTCGACCGACGCGCGCCTTCAGCTTTCAGCCGTTAAGAGGGAACATCGGCTCATCGATGTCCGCTGTCAACCGTGCGATCTTTAATACCGTTGATGCAACACGCGCCGCTGTCCCTCGCCGATTCGAAAGACGACGGCCTTTTATAAAATAAACGAAGTTTATTTACGAATTTTCTACGTGTTCACGGTGAAATAAAAGGCAAAGAAAAGAAAAAAGAAGAAAAGGGTTCGTCCTTACACTTCTAGGACAGTGTCGATCGAAACATTTTGAGAAAAATCAATAGCTTGAAAGTTATAAACGATTTTTTTGTATAAATGACGATGTATGCTTGCCTACTCTTTCAAAGAAATTCCTCTGCTACTTATTATATCGGATTTTCGTCCGAAGCCGTTGAGACTCTGACTTGAGAAGAGAAACACACTTGTAGCAGCAACGAACCGATTTCACAAGAATGAAGATTTTGATACAACGCGTGAGATGGTAGCCTTCGATTCAAATGTTTCTCTCTGCGTAAATTCTTCGCGATACTGTAGTATCGTAGCATGGCAACGCCATAAATGTAATGCGTTTCCTGCCATTTCTCGATTTTCACTGCACGGTATTAGCTTTGCAAATGTCGGCAATGGCAGCGAAGATGTTACTTGGTAATACTATGTCTCGTAACTAGATAATTACACATAATAATAATAATGATACATGTAGAAAACAGAAAAACAAATAATCCAGTGTTTATGTACAGTTTAGCACTCGAAGAGGAAATGTTCGTTCAGCTTCAATCGACAAAACAAAAAAAAATCGTTTATAATCTTGAAACTATTAATTTCTCGATCCATGTTCAGTCAGGAACTATTTTTCATAAATATCATTTACTGTAGAAGTTACGAACCCTCTCTTTTCTTCTATTCACATACCGTGCAAGTATAGCCTCGTGGAACATTCTGCAGAAACACGTCACGAAGTCGATAATCGTTTCGGTTTTTTCGTCAAACGAATCTAGCGCAGCGATTCACTGATTGTTTCACCGATCGTCTGCGAGATGAGCAGAGACTCAGTGAGAAAAATATCGAATCATCACGATGTGTTAACGCTAAACGTACCGGCATTTTACATATACTTATCTTACCATAAGAGGTCATTTGACCCCTTATGAATAAACGTTGATTTTTCAAGAGAAATTCTTAATTTATTAAAGGAAATAACTCGCAACATAACTTCTGATTTCTAATAAAACGATCAAACGTATATTTTTATTTAAATAAAAAAAATAATCAATTAATTACACTTTTTACATTTGACTGGCTTCTCCTTCGTACATTTGTTTGTACAGACAAATTTTTGGCAAATTATGCAAGTTTGAGTGGTTTTCATTACCCGTGCACAATCTTATTTGACATTTTCTTCGTGATTCGGGAAATATTGCTTGGGCTGCTTGATGTTCCTTGTTGTAAGTTTTCCTTTCCTTCTTCAAGAAACTCGTGACTAGTTCATCTGCTAATTGTAACAGGAAATGCTGTCTTGATATACTTTATTTCAGTTGTTTCCCGATAAATCCCGGATATCCAGGATATTGAAGAATACGTGCACAGGCCATCAATTGCATTTGGATTTGACGCCATTTTGGACAATCACATCGACGCCAAATTTAGTCTTATTACAATAACTAATTGTTTCGGGTGTTCGCTTTCCATTGTTTTCGATTTCGACGCATTTATGTCTCGAACTTAGTATCGTAACTTTTTTTCGTTGGTTTCGATTTATAAATTCAGTCAGAAAAATACGTAAATTTCGAATGAAACCCTCGCGGTACATAAGTGGTATGCAAAGAATTTTTCTCGGTAAAAAATAAGCTGAGAGAAAATACAAAAAGCGAGAAATTGTATAATCAGATAATATAAGAATTTACAGAAAGTCAGATTAGCGAATGAAATAACAATAAATGCTTGGTACGTTTAGTGTTAAAATACGTCAATGTATAAAGTAGAGTGAATGAAGATGAACAAGGACGAAAATAACCGAGCGGAGCGAGTAGTATTTAATGATAATCACTCGGAACAGGGTGGTATGAAATATTGAATATTTCGTCGACGGTAATCTCATCGCTCCGTAAAAAGTATATTTACATAAAAACCGTCGACCCGTGGCGGAAAATTCAAACGAACTTTCGCCATTTCATTTATTTACATTCTCGCGCTGAAATCGCTGTTTCCGTTCTTGACGCGTTGAGGAGTGTCGGTCACTCGATGACCGACAGTAATCTTCCCTTTCAGACCGCGTCGGTCCTCGGTGACCGACGAAACAAATTTAGTATATTGTATACGTGTATTGAAAATTGATAAACGTTCAGATTACAAGCAAGAATAGTAGCCTGAACATTGCTTTTATCGATATTTGTCATACAAACAGTATGCAGCATAATAATGCAACAATAATTTCGATATAATGGGTGTTATCAACCCCTTGCCATGCGATTTTCTTTTCAATTTTAGATTAGGCGACATGCATCACTTATCGAAACCGTAAAATTAATTCACGGTGATTCAAAGTATAATCAAACGTCGCGTGTAACTTTCGTTTGATCGATGTTCAGTTTGACGATATTAAGTATTCAACTCTGACTCGAAGTCTCATAGATTCACAATTCACCTTATCTTTTAAAGCTCGAGGCCTGAACTTGTACCACGAGCATGACTCTGACATATCACGTGTGTCAAGGGGTTGAAACGGTTTAGGCAAACATCTTCCCTCTCGCAGAGCCAATTTTCTTAGCAGCAGTGTATTGCATCCTCTTCGCAAAAAAACAAATTCCCTCCGCTTGGAATCTCGGAGTGTAATCTCGAACCGTGAATGTAATCACGACACTTGACAACAGTAACAGTTTCGTTTGCCCATTGTTCCGGGTTTTCATCGTTAGATGGAAGTTTTGACGATGTTTGCCACGTTGTTTACGCCGGAAACATCGCTCAGGAGACAAACGTCGTTCCGTTGGAAGAAAGTGGATTTCGAGAGTGCGAGGACACGCTGCCTGCCGGCTGTCGTCGGTATTCGTGTCGTCAGCTCGCGCGATCCCGACGCGTGGACAGAGGGGAAATCGTCGAAAAGATAAGAGAAACGCGAGTGGAAACGGGACCGGAGGCCCGCGTGTCTTTCAGACGATGAAACCGGCGCGCTTATATAAAGTATTTCCTCCGTGGCTGTTAACGTGTCGGCCACGGTGTTTGCGGTACACGCTCCGACAGTACCGAACACACACCGATAACTCTATTCGCCCTACCGTTGTAGAGTTTGTTGCCAGGCTATATACGATCGCGTACTGCTGCGTTACGTCGGTTAAAGCGTTCTTAGCGAGAAGAGCCCCCCGGTGCTCCAGACGAGGGCTTTTCAGAGGAGGGGGTGGAATTGGGGTTACAGTCAGATACGTCAGATAGTCGTGACACATAACGCTCTCGACGACGTGTATCTGTAATTATCGATACAGTCGTACGTATTGTACGTACAGCCGCTGGACTGCAGAACATTGCCTCGCTCATCGATTACCTGTCACAAATGTGTCAAATTTCGGTGAGAAGTTTCTAAATATAAAGCCATTCGTCGGAAAATCCATATATCTATATCTCGAAGACGTGCGTACGTATATTGATCCGTCTGTTTCTCTTTAATTCGTTTTCAGTTCAGTAACAAAAAATAGGCAAACAATTGTACAGGCATCGGCGCTATCTTCAACCGCGAGCGGATTCTTATTCGTTGTAAGGATTGTGTTAATGGCGTGGTAAAATGAAAACTTGAAGTTTAAACTGCAAACGTGAAATTTTATTAAAACATATCGTACATCACGCGGGATAACCGCTATTATCGGTTTTTTTTCTTCTTCTTTTTTCACAATCACTGTAATCACTATCGGGAGTTCGCAATAAAGGCTCATCGTCAGGTTCTCATCTTTCCGGAATGCACGTTTCGACAGATCGCAAATCTAGGGTGACAGTTCACTGGTTCAAGGGTAATCTAAGCGAGCCAATTGCTATTGTTCAATTGAATATAAATTATATATATTATATATATTATATTTAATTATTATATAATATATATAAAAATATATATATTTTTGTATATAAAAATATATATTATATACAAAGATAAAGATAATATAATGTAATATAATATTCTTGATTCTAAAGGGGGAAGGGGGGAAATGATATATGTATATGAGATACTTTCAATGTTTCAGAATAAAATATAAAATAGATTCGACGTAGAAATAGCGCCTCCCGATATCCTAAAAATTATAAGCAACGCGATAATAGCGTAATTGTATTGATTAAGTGAGACGCGCTAATGGATTAAGCGGAATGTATTGAAAGTTTCGTTCGGTCGGATTTTTTTATATATAGAGAGCTTTTTCGTCAGTTTATGCGAGAGCGAATTATCCAAGAAAAACGAGAGAGTTTTAAGGAAACTCTCATCAGGTTCATTGAATTATGAGCCCCCCGTGTCTCCGTATAGGCGTCGTACGTTTCCGGAAGCGTAAATATTATTTCATGCTATGTGTCGCCTCATTTAGTTGCCGCGTCATCGGCCAGTTAAGCTTTTCGTTTAGATTAAAACGAAGAAAGATCATCTTCTGAGGCTGCATAAAGTAATTTCGCATTTTTTGGGTGTAAAGTAATAGACATCTTAACGGTTGAAATCTCCGTTAATTAGGAAACCTCGTAAACTACCTCTGCGCCATTCTTTTAACGTTTAAATCTGTTTTGTTGTTCGCATGGCGTTTCTCCCTTCTTCTTTTTTTTTTTTCGAAGACGAAAAAGCACAATTGCTCGAAAAGAATGTAATCCGAACTTTAATTTCAGTTGTAACATAAAGAAAGTTTAGTTCGATTTCATTCGATTTCCGGCAGAATGGAGGAAACAACGAGAAATTAAGTTCGCACTTCACAGAATCTGAAGAAAGGGGCGTGAAAAGATTAATTAACGATCAACGTGCGGCACAGTTTTCTCCCGTAAGAACAAAAGACCGCCATCTACTGGGAGAATGCCACTATACTTACTTTTTTTTTTTTAAACGAACGAGAAAGATATCGACGAGAAGGGAAATATCCTCCAATTTCTTCCAAGCGGAAACAAATTTCTCAGCATCTCTCCTCCTCCTCCTCCTCCGACAGATAAATAGTTCCATTGTCAGCATCAATGTTTCGCGCAAATAAACTAGCCGCGGTTGCGCCATTTATTTATAACATCCCGGTTTTTCTCCGTACACGGGGATCGTGGCACGTGTACACCGATAATTCGAACGTCCCACAGTCATAATATTTGTGTGCCGCGAGTACACTTGAACCGTAAATCCGCGCGGCGAGATTAACGCCGCCGGTTGACTATTTTTTTTTTTTTTTTTTTTTTTTTTTTTTTTTTCCGGTTATGTAACTGAGCAACAGCGGTCAACAGGATATGCGGTACGTTTCGTCGGGAAACGAACGTCGCGACGCCGAGACTTCTTTCAACGCGAATGAGAAACACGTCGCGATACACGGTACGATACACGTGACGTGTGTCGCGATCGACTGCTATCTAATCGATGAGCGAGAGTTTGGCAGAAAAAAAAAAAAAAAAAAAAAAGGCAGCGTTCGGTCTTCAATCGGGAGAACCTGAGAGAAGAGAGGAGGACCACATCGGCGACTCATCATCAACGAGTGCATGCACACGTAGCAGCGCCAGATGAAAACGAAACAAAGTCGCCTTTGTGAAGTCGCGGTTGAAAGGCTTGGCGCGCGTATGCGTGTGTGTGTGTGCCCCGCGTCCGCGTTCAGCCGGGTAATAATATTGTGCAGTGGGATAGAGCGCGGCGCAAACGGAAAATTATTAATATTACCGCTTTCGAGAAGCTGACCCCCGTGAGGAAGGTTTCGCTCGCGCGAAGGCAGGCACGCGGCGATCGTGCAATTTGTTTATCCGCCGATGGGGAATATCAAAAGGATTAGAGGCAGCGGAATAGATAATAAACATCGGCCAATAAAGTCGCCCGAAAATATCTTCGGTTGCAGCAGCGCGTATCGACGCGCTCGCGCTGTGTGCTTGCCTTGCCATCATCCTCCTCCTCCTGCTCCTCCTCCGGCTCCTCCGTGTGTGCCTCGCGCTCTCTGTGATCTATGATTATGGATTCCGCGATGTCGATACCAAACGTATTGCCCCTCGCTCGCTCGCTCGCTCGCGCTCGTTTCTCGGAAAGACCAGAAGACCGAACCCGAAGACGGTGAACCCGCCCGTTTGTAGTCAGACGTTCCCTGCGATTCCCCGCTTAAACAAATTATTCTTTTGTCGTTTCGACGGCACGGGTTTGTCGCCCATCAAAGGGGAAACGAACGTTCTTGGTCGCGGCGCTGAATGCTTTCGGAATGGATCCGCAGGGAAAACAGTTCTCGGTTTTCGGATAGAGCAGTTTTTCGGGGCAAAAAGAGTAAACGTCGCGATTCGCCGGGACGAAAAGTAAAAGTTGGCGATAAATAATAGTAATCGGCGGCCACGATTGCGGTGACAATTGCTAGCCGATCTACCGCGAAATTTCACGGAGTTACTGCGAACCGAACGCTGAATATACACGTTCGTCCATCGATTTACGCGAATATCCGTTCCGTTCGTGGATTTGACTTGCGCGAATAAATAACCGTGCGAATTGAATCTGTCGGTATGAAAGGGAAAATATTGGAAATAAAAGCTGGCGAAAGTTTTAGAAACACGCGTGTACATGTTTGTTTTCGCATAACTCGACGAAAAAAGTAAGCAAGACACTTCAGAAAACAGAAAAGTATGTAAGTTTTATTCGAGACGACGAGCCTTCTCTTTTTAATTGGGATAAACTCATCGTCTTCGTCGCTCGAAATACTTGCAAGTTCGTCATCAGTTTTCATTGTGAATGTAAATATTTTCGGACGAGTTTCCCTCGATATTTTCGTTTGTCAAAGTTTTTCATAAATTTGCTGGATATTCGCTGCAACGTTTCGTGAAATTTCGTCGAACGTTTGGATCAACGTCTATAATGGCATATTCCAATTTCTTGGTTAACTCGAGAGCTTTGCAAAGATTTCCGTTTCTTCGTTGTCGTCGTTCTTCGTTACGTGTCATCGTGAGGTTGGGTTTCACATATGAATATTTATTAATTCGGTATCGGTTTAATTCACGATCTGCTAGCAAATCATTAATGTCGCACTCGTTTCAATTGGCAAAGCATACTGTTTCAACCTCTTGCGACCGAGATAATAACTTACAGGAAAACATGTATACGTATATGCATATCTGACCGCGTAAATTCAGGTAAATTTGCCGCGTAAAACAAATACTCGCGTAAAAAAGTGCCGCGTAAATTGAGGGACGGGTGTATGTACCTTGACAGACAATGACGTACAGACCGCTGGCAATCGAGAGAAACGAGACGAGTAAGTCACATCTTCGAGAGAATTTACTGGTACAAGAATTAAAGAGCAGCGACTGTGATCGTTAATGAACGAGGAATGACTGTAGCCTTTCGCTCGGTGGCTGAAACGAGCCGAAGTTCGGCCGGGAAAAAAGGTGAAACTTCGAAAACTGAAAGTAAGCGTCGGCGAACGTCGTAAACTGTCTCGACGGATAATTAAAATAATTTTCGCCGTTTAGCGAACGCCAATATACGGCCACTGGCGTGCAATTTATCAGCCGAGTACTTTCGACTCGAACACTTTCGAACGTTCACGGGCCGTTTTCTTTTGTTCGTCTTGCGATGACTGCGCGCGATCTCTCGTCAATTTGACGAGAACAACGAAGACGAACGTTAAGAAAACCTGAATCGAACGCGTTGTTGACTGGACGATTTTACGCAGAAGTTATCCCAATCACTATCTCGCGCAGTATGTACATTTTCGGCAATTGAATATGAAAGTGAAACAGTCTGAAATATACTTCAGTATGAAATATAATCACAGATCACTCTGTGGATCGCAAAAGTTCAAGTTGGTTACGTCCGAAATATTTGTATAATCCTTTTCAGAGTTGATGTAACATTATCTTCAATGCACTCAATCAAACTCTATTGTATTTCGTTTTTGCTGATCTAACGTCCATTCGTCGGATTCGTATCCGTCCGACGAGCAAATCATTTTCAAGACGATTCAGACGATCGGATAAAGCGTGTAATTCGTTGAAAGATTTATTGAAAAAACCGTCACGATCCATGCTTTTTGGAAATTTTTGCGATTGTTACTATTAGAACGACGATGAAGAATCTAAATTCTTGTCAAGGCGAAGAAGACGAAGAAACGTCCTACGTCCCGTTCTAAAAATTGCGATGGCCGATGCAAGTCGTTAACTCGTGACCGGCCAACAACAACGTGTTAACGGAAGTGATATTTAAATTTAAACGCATGATATTTAAATTTTAACGGCAATCGTTCCATGCCGTAATTAACACGTGTTATGCGGGTGGGGTTTGTGCTGCGCAAACACGGGGAGCGGAGAAAGAAATAGCAAAAAATTGAATAAAAATTGCATATACCTTTATAAACTCCTAATTTTTTGAAAGAAATATTTGCACTAAAACTAGATAAACCAGTATTTTACGAAAAACGTAATCACAGCCTCCCGCACTCAACAATTGGCCGTAGTAAGACTGTGATTCCCGTTACCCGCAAACAATGTGTTAATCATCGCGCTATGTTTATTGGTAAAAGTTAGTTTGTCAAATTGGAGATTTTTACACGCTGATTTTACAATTTTACACGCTCTAATTAGAGATCTTTCACAATTGTGTATACACAATTTAGAGAATTTATAACTAGGTCCTCTATAAATTGTCAGTTAATTTTCCAAAAAAAAAAAAAAAAAAAAAATAGCATTAATAGCAAAACAGAAGTATCACGCAAGCAACGGGCATAATTTCCAGCATACGAAAGTCGAATTCGAGACCATGGAATCGATCATTTTCGCTTGTATCAACTTTTTGTTGTATCGTCTACTAAGCATATCACTTCGTGAATAAAATGACATAGCATTGGAAATAATCGTTCAAATGGTATTTAACACGAAATTTTGTTGATCATATTTCTCCTTAGACAACATCTAATTCTAATATGTAATTTCTAATGTATAATCGAAAGGTATCATCAACGTTCGTTGCGAGTTTCCTAGAAAAACAACTATAATATACAAGAGTTCCAATTTCTGGGAAAGGTAACATCCACCTAATTGTTTTTTTAAACTTTCGTAAGAAAGCCGCAGGAAAGTCTAGTTCACGTGAATTATTATTGATCGTCAACTTTTGAAACTCTTTTGTTCTTACGTCCTTGTCGTTACATTCACTCTGTTCAGATACTATGCTGTTGCACGTCGCATACATACGTCATATACAACGCCAAATGTATATTGTGATTATCGGCAAAAATTATAAAAAAAAAAAAAGAGAGAAAGAGAACCTACTGGCTGTAGAGTGCAGAGGGTTGAAAATCGTTGAGAACGCGAGGGAGATCCTCGCCGGTTTCGAAGACGAGAAACACACATCGTCAGAGGGGGTGGTGGGAGGGGAGGTGCCTGACGACTGCTGTTGTTCAATTGAATATAAATTATATATATTATATATATTATATATATTATATACAAAGAATAAAGTATATAAAAATATATATTATATAATATATATTTAATTATTATATAATATATATAAAAATATATATTATATACAAAGATAAAGATAATATAATGTAATATAATATTCTTGATTCTAAAGGGGTGGAGGGGGGAAATGACACATGTATATGAGATACTTTCAATGTTTCAAAATAAAATATAAAATAGATTCAACGTAGAAATAGCGCCTCCCGATATCGTAAAAATGATAAGCAACGCGATAATACCGTAATTGTATAGATTAAGTGAGACGCGCTAATGGATTAAGCGGAATGTATTGAGAACGCGAGATCCTCGCCGGTTTCGAAGACGAGAAACGCACATCGTCAGGGGGGTGGTGGAAGGGGTGGTGCCTGACGACCGATGGACCTTGCTGGCGACGATCCGCGCGTTATTCTCCTGTCTTCCTCCCCTGGTGGAAAAGCCCCGGCCACGAAAATACCGCTTCCGGTTGCCCCAGATTCCGCATTCACGAGTTTCATTGCAGAGGAGGCCGGCAGGCGAGCGCGAATCCCGTCCAAAGCGCTCCATAATTTATGTATCCCCCCAGGCCAGCGTCCCTCTCCTGTCTCCCTCCCTCTCCCCCCCCTCCCCCGCTGCCACCGTCGTCGTCGAATTCTGGCTTCGCTCTTTTAAAATTCCATTAAGAGTGCAGGCCAACGGCTCCTCTTTGTCGCGACCGTCTTTCTTCTTTCTCTCCGCTCGGTTGGCGTTGGCGCTCGTTTGTCTCGCGGGTGCATATTTCACGAACCGGGGAATCCGCTCGCGCGCGCGCGAGTGTTTTTTCTTTTTTTTTTTTTCTCTTTCCTCTCCTCCTCCTCCTCCCCCCGCCCCTCTCCACCCCCGGTCCGGTCCGGTTTCCGATCGATTCTCGCGCGACAAATTTCCGCGAGCCCAGGGCCAGACAGACAGACGGATCAGAATCGCATCGTATCGCATCGTATCGCGATACGTGTTTCCGGTCGAAAGAGCAAACAAAAAAATATACTCGCGTGTAAAGGACCGGGGGAGAGGAGAGAGAGAGAGAGAGAGAGAAAAATCGGTACATCGTCCGACAAACATTGTAGCTTTGATCCAGTAGCTTTCGGTAGGCTTGTATTCGAGCCCACTGTGTCGGCCGGGCCCGTCGTAATTTTAGACAGTGCCACAGTGACAGTCTTTATAACGCACGTGAAGTATGAACCGCTTCCGGTGGATCTACGTCATCCCCTGGTGTGCATGTCCCCTTGCACTCCAGTGGCTCCGATTCTAAATCTAGATTCAAATTTCGTGGCCTTTAGCCTTCGTCTTTCGTTCGTTCGTTCGTTCGTTCGTTCGTTCACTGGCCGACCACGAAAACCGACCAACTTTCACAATCGAAACCACCGCCACCGTGCCGTATTCGTCGCCGCATTTCTTCAGAATCACGGTGTCACGGTGGAAAAACGAGAAAAACGAATTCCGAAGAAACGAGTACTACACGGTCCGATGATGACCGAAGTGTGCACTCGTAGCGGGAAAACTCGCCGAGTCACGACGATAACATAACGGTAACATAACGTGAAAATTATCCCATCGATTTCGAACATCGATCTTCCAGGTAGAGATAGAGAGATAGATAGAGAGAGAGAGAGAGAGAGAAAGTCACGGCAGTGGACGCGTTCACAGTCGCGAGAGTAGCGAGTTTGACGGATCGATAAATCGGGCGACGCGGCGGCGGCGGCGGAAGATAGCACCGGCAGAGAAGAGCGATTATGGGGGTAGGTATGTTTCGGTAATTGCGCGGCTAAGTTTAGTCGATGCAGTTGGCGTCAATGCGCGGATGCATATTCAGAACGGGGCTGCTCATATTCTTATGCTCACTTTACTGAACCGGCCTCAGCGGCTCACTCGCCTCTCTCGCGCCTGCGTGTCTCTGTCTGCGTGGACGTGGATGTGAATGTGAATGGAACTTGCTGGCAGCCCGCCTGTTTATATTTAGCCACTGTGGGCGGTATAGCTGTCATGGATACGTATCATCGGCATAACTGAACTTTTGCAAATGAATAATGAAGTTCCATCGGCCGGTGGAGAGAGAGATCGCCGGCACGACGATTATAGCCGAGCCTCGCGATCGAGTTAGAAACTCCCGTTCCCGAAATTCCCTCACCGGCCGTTTATTGTCCCGCGTGGCGACGTTTATTGTCGGGCCATTGTTCGCGCGTTTTCGTGCCGCCGGCAACCAGATCACACCGGCAAACCGCGACCTAGTCGACGAATCTGTTAATGAACGGCGCTCGCCGCGCCGCACCTTCCCCAACTCCAACGCCATAATTTCGAAAGGTTCAAAGTTCAATCGAATTCAGTTCACCCGATATTTATTCGACGATATTCATCGATTTTCTTTGATTACCTGTTCGAAAATATTCCGCGCGAAACACAACGAGCGGAAGAAAACCGACTTTTCTCGCGATCTCAACAACAGTGTGTCGTCTTTTTTGTTCCCTTTTTTTTTCTTCTCTTTTTTTTTTTTTTTTTTCTACCGCGGCAATTAAGAATAATGAACGCTAACGAGTGCATTTCCATACAGAGGCCGGCTTAATATGCGGAACCTGCCGATAGATATACGCTGATATTATCGTATCGTCGACGCAAGCTGAAACAATGAAGCCTGACTCTCTCTCTCGAGAGAGAGAGAGAGAGAGAGAAAGAGAGATATGTATGTCGATCGACGCGTTCGATAAAGATATAACGCGTTTTTTCCTTTCTCTCTTGACGTTTATTGTTTCCTCCTCTTTTTCTTTATTTAGTGGATTTTCATCAAACTGGCCGATACCGAAAACGATGGATAGTGACGATCGAATATTTATACGTGCGAAACGCGGGCGATTTAGACGCTTTCGTGAAAATTTTCACGCCCGACGAGAAAACGAGGAAACGAGCGTGTCCTCGTCGATCAAGAACGCGAACAAGTGATATTTCTCTTTGATCGTTCTGCCAGTTTTTCACGGCGCGATATTTTTCCAGCACGCTTATGAAGTGGCTCGGTTCATTGAAGTAGCCGAGCTCGCGAGGAAACCGGTGGTAACTCGTCTTTCGACCTCCAACGAGCAACCGAAGCTATCGTTCAACAACTTTGCGTTTACGACCGCCGAGGCGCGCAAACAAATGCGTAAATTTCCCAACTTTATTCGCTCTATTGTTCGATCGTAACGATGCGCGTTGTTTTCGATTTATTTACCGACTATACCCAACGTGTTCTCTCTCCAGTGTTCTTCATTTCTGTCAGTAATGTCGTAAACAACTTCGGGCAAAAATGTTCTTTTCCTACGCGTGAATATCGTCCGGATTCACTGTGCGAAAGGGAAAAAAGTCAAAGTCACGCGAGGGAAGGCAGAAACATCGAACACTTCCTTTTCTTCTTTTTCTCGCGAGAAAGTTATGAAAAGGAAGAGAACCGATCTTCTATGCCGACCGAGGGATACAAGATGGTTTGTCCAACGAAACGAAACGAAACGAAACGGTGTGTCCTGTGGCGATCGTAAATCACGGGCCGCGATCTTTCACGATCCGCGTCGAGGATTAATAATCGTGCGTCGAAAGGCAAGCAGAGCGGGAACGAAAGTGAGAGAGAGAGAGAAGGAAGGTTGCTCGCGCGCCTAATATCGTGCATGTGTGACGTTTCAGCTGGTGCCCAGGCTGGATGAATAAACGTCTTCCTTATCGTCTAAAATAGACTTTAAACTTCAAGCATATCTGGACCAGAGCCAGGTCGTAGGAAAGTACAATGATATTAGCCTCGTTGAATTGTTACGCCACGATGGAAACGGGAGCTAGCGCTGAAAACCCTGTCGTCCCTGTGTTGAATTAATAGCGGCAGCTAGTCGCACGTTCGAAAAGAAACGTTCCACCTTGATCCTCGTGTCGTCGATTCACATTTCTACCGTCGCGCGACGAAAAACTTCAATCAAACACGTTGCTCGTTCGCAAACGTTCGATCCTCGAAAGAAACGTTTCACGAATCAGCGAACGAATCGATCTCGACTTGTCCAGATTGTTGTCGGATTGTTGCGATCACTTTGCTCGCAAGCTGACTGACGCTTGTTCTTGGATCGTTCTTCGCCGATTACGCAACGTTACGAATCGTTTGTAAGATAACACGACGGAACACACAATCGAAAAAAAACATCGCATCGGGCACGATTACGCGTTCAAGATCGCTCGTTTTTTCTTCCTTTTTTTTTTTTCACGCGCATTCAATGCAAATGGCCGGAACAATGCCGTCGTTGGATCCACTCGTCGGGACGGCGGCATTCGCGTCAGGGACGCGTGAAAAAAAAGAGAGAGAGAGAGAGAGAGAGAGAGAGAGACTGGAAAACGAGGGAAAAGGACGAGCGCGTGGGTACGTGCTTAATTACGCCGTTTAATAATGCGCATAACACGCGCGGGGGATTTTCACAAAACGTGTGAGTAACGTTCCGCGCTATCTGCCCAGTTGCGTAAGCGGAGTCAAAGCGGAAACAAAACCGGCGATATATCACCACTTGTCGTTACGTTCCACGAAATGTTCGGGTTCGATCATCGAACCGACGTGACGCGGACTGACGCGTTACGTAGAATCGATTGACGCTACGCCGAGTTTAACGTAGCTGCATAATTGCACCGAACGCGAACGAACGAACGAACGAACGAGTCAAGGAGAGACTAGTTAAGAGAGAAATCTGGCGGATTCCTTCCTGCTCGCGTTATCACTTCGAGTCATTCGCCTCCAGTCATTTGCTCTCGGCCCAGCAGCCGTTCCGTTTCGCACGCTCGATAACCGGTAATTAAAGTTAATACCTCGATATCGCCTCGTTTATTACGCTTTCCGGGAAAGCTCGATCTTGGAACTGGTTCCAGGTAGTAGCATCGGCGCTTGGTTGAAAAACAAAAGAAGAGAAGAAAACGACGAGCTTTAATTCAGTGGGGGGGTTAAGGGTGGAGGGGGGGGGGAGGAAGAAGAAAAGAAAAAGAATCGTGTGTTCGATACTCGATCTCGCGTAGCTCGGCTCGGTAATAATGGCTAGATGCGTTTCACGCGCACAGCAGATTAAATTATAGCTTGAATGTCAAAGTGTTGTTGGTTCGCGCTCGCGTTTGCGAATGAGTATCGGACACTGTGATTATCGGTGTTAATGGTGGAAATTACGCGGTAATAAATCGCGCGGCTGCCTCGCCGCGACGGCAGGTCTATGCAAAAATTTTGCTGTTTCTTTCTTTGCCGCGTGGTTTTTTTTCTATCCTCGTTAGCTAAAGGGTCGATCAAAGTCTGCATTATTCATCCGCGTTATGTTTCACGCAGTCGTTTGTTTGCCGTGCGGATCAACTTGTCGGATCAGATCGGCGATCAGCTTTTATCGTTTTTACTTCCATTTTCTTTTCAGATGGAATTCGCGGGCGTAAAAGCTACGAAAACCGTACAAACACTCTTCGGTGTTTTTTTCTTTTTTTTTTTACAGAAACAGTCTCGTTGAGAGTTTCCCTCGAGAAAACACGATCGATCGAGATGACGAATTTCCCATCGAAAGAAAAACTTTCCTCCTTGGATAATGACAAAAAAAAAAAAGAGAGAGAGAGAGAAACATAGTCGTTCGTCCTCGAAAGATTAAACCACTCTCCCCGCCCCCTCTCTCCCTCCTTCGCGAGGATCTAACGATTTTTTCCGCGTTACGTTACGTTTCATCGTCCTTGTCGTTCCGACAGAAAAGCAGAAAATGAATACCCGAGAGAGAGAGAGAGAGAGAGAGAGAGAGAGCAGAGCGAGCTACGCAGCTGGCGTGCTTTTTTCGTCCTCTCTCTCTCTCTCTCTCTCTCTCTCTCTCTCTGTAAAGCAAAAGAGAGAAAAAAATCGGGGGAGGGAAATTTCATTCTCTGTTTTTTGCCGACGATACAACGGGGTTCATCATCCCTCTAATTGCTCGTCCCGTGGCTTTGCAGTCGTATCCTGCGCACATGACCGTCGACTCGCAGAAGCAAATCGAGATACAGCGGCTGCAAACGGAGCACTTGAAGCGGCAGCAAGAGCACATCATGCAGCACAACATCCAGGAGCTACAGGCTCAGATGACAAAGAGCCAGCTGAGCATGTCGGGGCCGCAATCCTTGATGTTCCTACCGTTTCTCGAACAGCTCAGAGGATTGCCGGTGCAATCGCCTATGCCGCCACCGCCGGCTACGTCGACGTCAACCACCACCAACAAACATATCAATTCGATCGCTAACGTACGTAAACCCGTAGCGCAATCCCAATTTCTCTGCTCGTCGTTCTCCTCCCCTTCCCCTCTGTCCCTCTTCTATCTGCCTCGCGTTCTCCTACTCGCGCGGCGCGCTCCACTTTGATTAACGTTTATACCAGTGCCTGTGCTCGTCGTCTACGCGCGCAACGCGCTACGCGAGCGTTCAAACTTTAAAAGCGAGCCCACCGCCGAGCCCCGTGTACGTACGCTCCTCTCTACGCCCGATGAAAAATTCACGGAGCGTCGCTTTCGCGCCGCGTAGGGGGCGCCACCGACAAGGAGCTGGATCCGCGTGAAAAGAAAAAAAGAAAAAGAAAAAAAAAAGAAAAGTCGAAAGAATGAAAAGGCCGAGAACTCGAGAAACGGAGATCGAGACGACTGACTGATCGGCCTGATTGCGAGGCTTTGACGAGACAGCTTTCTCATCTCTTTCAAAAGGGGGTGGGGGCGGAAGGGACGGGAAGTGGGTACAAAAGAAAAAAAGAAGAAAAAAGATTTATTACTAAAAATATATCGATCTTGGCGGCAGCGAACAAGAGTTGTTCGACCGTTGCGAGAGGTAGAAAATCCGCAAATTACATTGGCAACAGTTAGCGTACGTTTGATTTAGATCGGTATTTTAAGCGTTTTCGGGTTATACGGCGCTCCGAGGCCTCGCTTCTTCGCGAGCGATCCCTCGAAGTGAATTTGCTTTTTTCTTTTCTTTTTCTTTTTCCTTTTTTTTTCTTTTTTTTCACCGAAAAAACTCGACGCCTCGAACTGATGAATCCTGACTGTTCTCACCACGTCGTGGAACCCATGCATGCGAACCATTGCGCTTTCTCTGAATTAATTCGACTGTGCAGAAAAAGAAGAGAGAGAGAGAGAGAGAGAGAGAGAGAGGGGTGAAAAGAAATCGCGAAGAAGAAGAAGAAGAAGCGAGTGACGGAGGGAATGACAATTTGTTACAGATGATCAGCAGTCATCGGGAAGGGCCGGGTTGGGCGACGGCGCATCTCGCGCAGATGACCACGCAGATGGAGAAGGAAGCGTCGCCGACGCCGATCTCGTCGGCGGTGGCACCGACCGCGCCACCGTTGCAGGACCTCGACGCGCCTCTCAACCTGACCAAGCCCAAGTCCTCGTCGTCGGGGGCCACGGCGTCCTCCTCGTCGCCTGGAAGCGACTCGCACTCGACAGGGGCGGGAAGCAGCGGACAGCAGGAACAACCGGTCGCGGCGACCGCGCCTAAGCTCTTTCCTCCCGGTCTGCCGATGCCACGGAATTATCTCACGACCCTTCCCTACGCCGGTCTGCCACCTCATCTCAGCACTCTGTCTTCTCCGAGTAAGCTTCACCGTTGTTTTCTTTTTTCTTTTTTACTTTCTTTCTTTCTTTCTTTCTTTCTTTTTCACGAGGAGTCGTACACTAACGAGGAGAATCTTTCTGGATTACATTACTCTCTTCTCGTGCGTTTCGTCTTTCCTTTTTTTATATATATATATATATATAATTCGCGATTTAATCGATTGAAAGAAAAAAAAAAAAAAGAAAAAGACACGACAGAAGAGAGCACACAAAGGTAGCCCCACAGGTACGTTGCGAGACATCTGTTGCTTTAATCGGTTATCCCGTATCGACGGTCGAGTTTTAACGAGTCTCTGACTCCGTCGAGAGACCGCGATGAATTTCATCATTAAAATTACAAGCGAGTCTGATAGAAATTCCGATCGCGGGCCGCATGAAAGTGGAATATCGAGATGTTTGCGGACTCTCTCTCTCTCTCTCTCTCTCTCTCTCTCTCGATGAACGCAATTCATTCGCTCGTTGGCTCGTTTACAAAGGCGACAGGCGTGTACCCTTTTCGGGGGACAGGCGAGGCCGCGGGGGCCAACCGGGAAAAAATTCGATCAATACCCCATAGAATACGCGGCCGGGATCAGAAAACGTACGCTTAATTATCCGCGCGGGTATGCGCGCGCGTTTACCTGATTGTTCGCGATCGGCTTTTTCCTCTCTCTCTCTCTCTCTCTCTCTCTCTTTCGTTCCCGAGCAAACCTGTTCCCTTTCGCGGCCGGTTTTTGCTTTCGGTTTAAAGCACAATCAACGACGCGTAACGTGATTCTAAGATAAGGCTCTCTCGGTGCACCGCGTATTCCCGGGAAAAAGACACGGCCTGCATAGAGAGAGAGAGAGAGAGAGAGAGAGAAGAAACGAAGGGACAAAAAAAGAAAAAAAAAGAAAATGAAAGAGAAGAAGAAACGAGCCAGCGGATTCCACGAGCTGTCACTCGTCGACACTAGATTGCCGCGTAAATTCTTCTCTCGTCCTCTCTCGGCTCTTCCTGGTTTGAAAAAAATCACAACCGACATTATACACGTATATCTTTTTTTTTTTCTTTGCCGCGGTGGAAATGCTGTCTCTCGGCTTTCAGTGATTAGTGAAATAAAAATGGCGAAAGCAACGGGAATAAAACGGCGAGATAAAACGAACGCGACGTGAAACATAAAGAGGAAGTCGGTCTAATCTGTAGCGATATGTAGCAACATATAAGGGAGAATCTGGGAGGAATGATATCGAAGACGACGACGACACCGTCAGCTAATCCACTCGTCCTGACACCGGAGAAAGAAAACTCGTTGACCAATGTCGTGAGATCAATGGCTTATTATTGGTTTGCCTCGTTGCTTGCGCCACAACGAGGCGCGACAATGACGTTGATCTTCCCGGCAAAGTGATCTTCTTCTTCTTTCTCCGATCGATCGATCGATCGTTTCCCTTACCCGGCTCGCGATTTATCGTTTACAGTGGGCAAGGTGATGGCGAAAGACGAAGCGGCCGGTGCCGGAGGCGCGGTCGCGGCCGCCGCGGTCGCCGCTGTCGAGAAGCATTTCGCGATGCACGGCATTTACGGGATACCGCCTAGTGCCGGCGCGATGCCTCCGTCGCCGCAGACTCAACGACCGATCAAGCACTCCGGTTCTCGAGAGGAGGCCACGCAGGACGAACAGGATTACCTGTCCACGCAGCACAGTAAGTACAGATGCAACGCGTCGTTTCGCGCGCTGCTTATCTTTCTTTCTTCATCTCGAGAAGATAGTATTATTATTATTATTATCGCAATGCGCAAACGTGCCAACACATTGTCGTCGATCGAAATGAAACGAGAATGAGAAACATACAGCGAGCACGTACACACGCTGGGAATTTTTCTTTTTTACACCGGGGGAGATTGCATTGTAGATACTCGCAGACAAATGCAGATAAGTAGGGGGTGAAAAGAAAACGAGTTCGTACGTTCGAGCCGAGTTCCGTTTCGGATCGTTTCGATGATGATTTCTCATAATCTGGCCTGCCGGTGGTCTGCTGCTTGCGATAGTTGTAACATGCGGCGATCTTCTGTAATTACAGTGTGGCGGGAGCCGGGTTACAAGGTACCGGAAGACATAACGGAAAAAGGTAAGCAGTCTTTTCGACTAGCCACGCGGCTGACGTTACGCTTTTGTTTCGAGAGCGAGAGCCAGGTGAATCGCTCACGAAATCAGATTCGCTTCTCACGAGAGAGGGTGAAGTGTCAGCCGAGGAGCAGAGTCGGCCAGCACTAGTTGACATCTAACACGTCTTCTCTCTGTTCAGCTAAAATGGTGAGACAGCAGAAGAGGGAGGGTGAGAACAAGCCACATATCAAACGACCTATGAACGCGTTCATGGTGTGGGCCAAGGACGAGCGTAGGAAAATTTTGAAAGCCTGCCCGGATATGCATAATTCCAACATATCGAAAATACTTGGTAAGCGATCGATCAGATATATAAAAGAGAGAGAGAGAGAGAGAGAGAGAGAGAGACGTGTGTACGTGTGTACATACGTAGAATAAACGAAATGAAAATATATTTTTATCGCAAATAAGATAAACGTACGACGCGTGTATGATACTTGTCATCGCCAATATCTCAAGATTACCAGATCAGTGATTACGATTACGTATGTTAACATCTAGAACTATAAAAATGGTCAGAACAATATTTAATTTACAATTCTTATTTGACTTTTTTCAATAAATCAGTGAAAACAGTTTGAAATGGCGTAAAAATGTGAATTCAAATTCAAAGATTTCTCGTGAAATGTATGTAAAGAGCCGAGAGCTCGGGATATCATAAAATTTCTCTAATTTCTTTACCTTACATTTGATATCTCTGGTGGAAATTGTAAATTCCCCAGCTTTGATCCGTCGATAGTTCTAGTGTTAAAATGCATGTTAAAATGTATATTAAATGTTAAAGTGTATGTTTACATTTCGTTAAAAATATGGACCGTTTTATTCTGAAAGTGGCGTAAGTTCATTTTGGTAAAAAAAAAAATGAGATGCCACATAATTTGTGATAAATTTGCTGTAAACTTTTTATTTATAGCTAGTTAATATTTAATATCTTAAAACATGCCGATGCTTTGTTCAATTTAAAATTGGCCAATAAAAGAAACTGCGTAGCGACTGATTGTGAAAGTGGTGTACGTCCAATTTCTATAAAAGAAGTTTTCCGGCATTTGAAAGTCATTATAATCGACCCCAATATCCTGAACGAATGTTTTTCAATCCCGAGTTAAACATAAGAAAAATTTAAGGAAAATAACTCAACTTCAGTTAACGAACGAACATGCAGGAAAATCTTTAAACGAGATTTCAAGTTTAAAGCATTTCCATCTGCCACGTAAAGATACCTGTGACGCGATTTCTTCAACATGAAAATTCAGGCAACAAATAATGACGATGAAAAAGGCGACTCTTGACACAAAGCCAAAGGCGTTCGCTTGAAAAATGCAGAATTGGCAAGAAAAACGTTACATGAAGATAAAACACTGGCATGAAAAAATCCCGATAAACTGATTTACAAAAAGCCTTACCCTATCCAGAATTATCTGTTTCAATCGCATATTGTAAGCGAGACACGTATCTTTTAAACGAGGGATTTCATAATTTCCACGACAATAAAGTTAACATGTATACGTGGGACGAGACTACTGCTTCCAGGGGATCGCAGGGAATAGCTTCTTGCTGTCTGACTAATTACGAAAATGCTGTAAGCCCATTCACAGCCCGTAGATATATACTATTTCAGTTAAATTCGCGTAAAACAAAATTGACACAATCAAATTGCGTACAAATCGGTAGAAATGCATCGCCATACTTGACACAATTAATTTATATTTTCCAAAACTGACTAAAATGCTAACCTTCGATTTTCTCGAGGACGACAACAACAACAACAACAACAACAACAAAAATGGAGTTGCACCACTTTGCCAAAATGAACGGTCCCGTATATATATA
>WIUT01000644.1:0-40009 GCA_010645135.1 Tetragonula clypearis
GTTATCGGTTTAGAAACGTTAATGTTTCTAAAACTATATCAATTACCAGATCTCACCACGAGGAGGTGACTACGCACGAGACCCGCCCCCGAGATTACAATACAACCCACCCATACATACAATCACACAAAGCATAAAATCGCCCAAGGGTAATATATGTACCGGTCGCCAGTGATCCGGAAGGAGAGGGCGTGACGATTTTTCTTCAGGCTTCTAACGTTTGGTCGATGCGCTATAAATTATTAGTTAAAAATTTTGAATAACACTTTGAAACATTAGTGAAGAGAATTTATCGTTTAATTGTTGCAAGTAAGTCATTAGAAATATTGGATAATGTTTAAACAATTAGAATATTCAGAAATATTACTTAAAAATTCACTACTATAAATTTCGATGTGCACACGACGGAAGTTAAACTGGTAATGAGTCTCCGTACCGCTGAAGGTTAATATAGGGTTTCGGTCGTCAATGATAATTTTTTTTCAAACTTGTAAAACAAGACGGAAGTTTAATTGGTAATGAGCCTCCCTACCACTCAAGGTTAATCTAATGTTTTGGTCGTCAGTGATGCGGAACAATTGATAATTTTTTTTAATATTTCGAGGAACAGTCTTTCTGTTATACTAGTCAATAATTTAATGGTTTTTACATTTCTATCGCTGAGTTATATTTTCATGGTGCTCCGCTGTGTCGATGTGCAGACGACGGATGTTCAGTTGGTAATGAGTCTCCGTACTACTCGAGGTTAATTTATATTTCCGTCGTCAGTGATCGGGAACAGTTGATAACCTTTTTTCGAACATCTAAAATTTTATCTTTGTGTACCCATCGAAAGTTAAATTGATAGTGAGCCTCCCTAATGAACCGCACAAGGTTAATCTAATGTTTCGGTCGTCGGTGATCCGGAATAACTGATAATTTTTTTTTGTATTTTAAATACAGTTTTTCTATTACACTAATCAATAATTTAATAGTTTTTACATTTCTGTCGCAAAGGTTCAGTTTCATGAATATGTTACAACGTTAAGCGTAATATTTTATTAATTTTTTGTCGTCTAAAACTGAGTTTACATTTTCGTGATATTAATTTTTAAATTTTAACTGCATCGATGTACATTAAATAGAAATTTATGTAGTCAAACATTATATCAAACGGTGATCGTCTCTTTAAAATAATCGCGCAACGTATAAAAATTTTTGCTAGTTTATTGTTTCAGAGAGCAAGAAATATTTGTATTGTGCTTTTTTCCGTTATTGTAAATAAAATAATTTAATTATTATAAACGAATTATTATAAACGAATTATTTAAACTATGAAATAACGTTTGTGAACTCAATCACTGATTCAATCGTTACGAGTAAATGGTTAAAATTGGTAAATGATTCACGAAAATATAATCGAAATGCATTGTTTTACAGTTCGAACGATTCATTTGAAACGATTAAATTATTTTATTACGATATTTCTAGACTTATTTAATAATTTTCACGAGTTTCATATTACGATTAAACAATTAAATTAATTATTTCATTCAAAGTAATTCAAAGTCATTTCTCTTAAGTATATCGTTCGAGATTGTCATAAATTATCAGTAAAAAATTTGAAATAACACTTTGAAACATTAGTGAAGAGAATTTAATCGTTTAATTGTTGCAAGCAAATTATTAGAAGTACTAGATAATTTTTAAACAATTGGAATATTCAGAAATAATATTTAAAAATTCACTTGGAAAATTTAATCTATGTGCGCACGATGGAGGTTCAACTTATAATGACCTCTTTCGCTGCTCAACCTTCGGGTAAAGTCAATGATGCCCAACAAGTGGTAGCCCTTGTCAATACTTCCAAAAACACTTTTTCCATTACAATAATCAATAATTTTACAGTTTTTACATTTTATTTGGTTAAAGTTGTACAATTTTACAGTTTTTATTGATTTGTAGCCCCCATTAATTTAAGGCAACAATAAATACATTAAGTTCTATATTTTTTTACAAAATGAATCTTTGATTGGGCGGTGGTTTTTAACTTATAATTCTGTTGTCATGTTGTAAATGCTAGTTGATGAGTCTGTGACGTATTAATTTATGTAGAAAATAATTAGATTACAGTCAAAAATTAAATTGGTCGTTTTTTAAGAATGGCTATGCAAATGATGAAGCGTTCACGTTTAAGTCAATAATTTTCGTTATATTTTTCAAATTATTATATTCCTTCATCGATGAATCACCACGTTCAATTCAATAAATAATTCTCGAAACAGATCTGACGATACATGGCACATATTTTTTGATTTTAATTCTCATCACTAGTAGTGCTGCGGTGCAAAATCTGCCTGAATCGGTACGACAGGATATGACACAAAAATGGTAATATGGGATTACGACGACCTTAAAATCGTGGCCGAAAAAATGCATTGCGTTTAATTTCACAGACAAGGTATATGTATCATATACCTCGTTTGTGGCAATGTTTATTCGTATACGTTCGTCTGTGTAGTTAGATTATACTGTTTTACCGACCACAAGTAAACCACCAACTCTGCAGTACCCGTTAAGTAGTAGTCTCGCGCGACTTTCGATTTCACCAGAAAACCGAATCGTTTTGCGCCTTCTTTCTATGACCTACGAGTTTCTATTTTGTTCGTTCGAATTGTTACTGCAACGAAAGTAAACATTCGAAAACGCGTCAGAAGTAAGAGAAATATTATTACTTAAGACTAGAATTGTAAAAGAAATCTAGGACAGGATTGTTGCACCGGCGGATACAAGTGCTTTCAGATGGATCTAATGGTCGTCGACTTTCTTATAAATTCTTTGTGATTTTCACGAGCACGCTCTTCTCTCCCAATCATCTTGCTAACGTTTCGTATTTCTAGACAACCGTCAGCTTATAAATACGTTACAGATCAGCGCGCATTCATGCTGCGATCCTTCCAGCTCGCCCGTATAGCAATCGAATTAGATACATCGTTCCAAATATCTTGCGTTCCACCCTGTATCACCTTACGAAGCAAAACACGGTTATCTCAGTGTCGATTTTTATTAAGTCATTTGCTAAAAACGCTCAACCGAACGATCCAGAACATTTGCATATACCATATCCCGATTGATCGATCGACTTTCTATTCATCGCGTAGAGAAAACGAATCGCTCCATCATGCAAGCAATCATCCGGACGAATCTTCCAGAAACGTCTCGTGTAACTGAAACTCGTTACGCGTAAAACGATTTCTGTTGTATTCGAAAGTAATGTTAATGAAATCGTGAAATAGAAAAAAGATGTAAGTTATTATTATTTTTATTGAAGTTTGATATGACGAATATGAATATAGTATGTATTAAATGTATGATGAACGTTTATATTTACACAACAAACGAATAATAATTTTGTGCAATATCTGATAACTCGATTTCTTAAGTCCGTTAAAAGAATCGAGAAAAGAAATCCCGCTTATCGTCGTACAAACTGACTAGTTTCATAATTCGTCATTAAATAAATGTAACTCGTCAGAAACGCGTGATAGCTGACATGGAATTCTCAATGAAAAATCATTGACTCGTCAATTAATAAACAAATTCACTCTGAATCGAATTCGCGAATCGAAAGAATTATCCAAGCAACGCTTTTTGATTCGTCACAACGAGCAATCGCCATCAAGATGTGATCGAAAACTTCCCGAAAGAGTATAAAAGCACGACGCGAGACCGTGCGAAATTCGGATCCGTCTCGTTTCCACACGAGTTTCAGCCATCGCTTTCGAGCGGAGTTTTTTGGCGGTGGCGAGTCATGGTCCATGTAGCACGACCGGACGGAAAACGTAATTATGGTAGCGCCATACGTGAACTAAAACACACGAGATCCCGTGATACTTAACTGTTATCGCATACGCTCGGCTCTGTCTGGCTTGTTATTAACATTTTTCGCGCGATCACACGCGTGATCCGGTAATACCTGATCCTTAGTGAGCGCCGAACGAAACGAGGAGGAAGAAAAATTCGAGAGGAAAGAGTATGAAAGCGTTGCGTCATTCGCGTCGAACACAGGCTTCTTGCTCTGTTCGAACAGGTTGCACTTTGGGTTTGCTACCCTCGCGAGCTGCTAAATTACGACACGAATCCCGCGTAATTCTAATATTGTAACGGATAGTCGAACCGTTTAATTGAAACTGTTACTTGCCTGTTCCTCGAGCGAAACGATCGATATCTCTTCCCTTGAGACACGCTGAATGCACGTTTACAGTCAATCACAGAAGTGTTATACCTGTCGTTTCGTATCGGTGTAAATTTTAGATGTTCTTGAAGATAGAAAGAGAAGAGTTTGATTATTTTTTGAGACGGGAGTAGAATGGACGCCACAGTGTTCTATTTATCCGACTTCCACTTGCTGGAGCGTGATTTTACTCTTTAGTGTCTGATTCGCGGTGACTGAATCTACTTACGCCAGCTCATGAAAATATTCGAACGCTGCAGACGAACTTTCGCGTCGCAAAAGTCTACACACATTTGTCATGCTCCGCGTATCTGAAATGAAAGAAGGGAACTCGTCGATCTCAATTGTGTAATTAATTCATTTCTAAAATATCGACAATATTCCTTACGCTTGTTGAAAAGCAATTAATCGAAGGTACAATCTCGGCAAAATTTCTATACGAATTACGAATAAAGCTTAATAAAGTTATAATGATTATTGTTAAAACGATAGTAATAACACGGTTTTATTTATCGGTGGTAATTCTATAGTTAACTTCATGATTGTTCGTTTAAATTCGTTGATGTTTTCCAACAAATAAATACAGACAGTCGTAATTTTTTTCAGAATCTGCGTAATTTCGGAACCTTATCTCAAAGTGGTGTTTGAAAAGTGTTTGGAATCTTCGTTTTTGAATTCTTGATTCAATCCTGAGTATTTTAACACGTTTAAAATTTATTCTACGTACGTAGACTTTCGTGACTGACTGTACATTGAAATACGGAAAAATCGCGTTGCTTTGGTTTTCGAGCCGATCGATCGAGCGTTGGTTTCGACCTTCGACGACTCTGCAAGGTAATTGGCAAGATCGGTATAATATCCGCGTTTGATTTTCATTGTGGCACGCGACCCAATTACAGCACCTGATACCAGCGAATAATATAGTAAGTAATATGGACTCGTAAGGAGGGATCGATACGTGTTACGAGATCGATACGTGGTTCTGACTGATATTACGTGTGCTCTTTCTTTTTCGACTCGAAAGATGTGAGATTTTTCGATCACAAGAGACAGTATTTGAGCGAGTGGTATTTACATTTATTAAGCCGATATGAAACGGTGGATTGGAACACAGGACAGACTGTGGACGCGAGATTTTTCAATTTTAACGGGTATTTGAACGGGTGGAATTTACGTTTATGGAGGGCGACGTGAGAAAAGGTGGATTAGGACACAAAGCGATAATAAATCACACCGTGCGATGAAAGTTTCGGCGTGTGTGAAAGAGAAAGGATATCGAACATGTTTAAAGTACCGTTTCCTATGATACACATTTGTACTACTGGACATGTTGTGTCGCCACATGCAAGGAAAGACGTTCAGACTGCAGAATGTTTCGTTCACTTTATATAATGTTGTCACCTTTTTATTTATTTATTACTTACGACACGAAAACTCATGTTACTGTGATATTTATATTTTGAATTTGAAGAACGTGCAACGGGATAATTTGAGTTTTCAGTGTTGATAGATATATTTTCGTTTTTTAGAAAATACAATACCTGTCAGGTGGTTACGATTTTTATTGTGGCACGATGATTTTTTTTATTTCTAATTTTTTTACATAATTTTCTAACTTTCTTGTTCACGCTTCTCGCACTTCAGAGAACGCAGGAATAAAGTAAAGTTGTATAAAAATCGAACAGGATAAAGAAGAAGAATAGACGAGCCAAATAACCGGAAATGAAATAAAACAGTCTATTATATTCGAAGGTTATTGAGTTTATTCCAACTGTGATTAACGTTAGAAAGCTAATGCGAATTGTTTGGAAACAGTCGAATTCGTTTTATTTCTAACGTTTAAGAGGCATATATTTAGTTTTATTGCATGCTTTACGAACCATGCGGTGGAAATTAGCGAAACGTCGAACTAGATGTGCTCCATACTCATTGTCGGTAACATAATATTCTCGTTATTCATCAGCGTTCCGATTACGATAACCATTGCGCTTCCGTGATAATTTCATTGTTGAAATTGAATTATTCGACGATTTCCGTTCTTATTCTAAATTTAAATCTTTCCTCTACTTTCACTTTAAACGGTCGAAATATTTAAAACGCCGACACAATTTCCAGGATGAAGTTCGATGCTTGAAAATGAGAGCAATAGTAAGATCAGAAAAAGAAAAGAGAAAGAGTAAATGCGTACATCGCAAGTCATCTCGGAAAGTAAGACGAGCATCAAGAGAAATAAATATTTTTGTAATGTCATTATATATCCCTATATATGAAATAAAGTTTTTTTTTCTAGAAATAAAGTTTATAAATTATATATTTATGTTATAAAAAATTGATAATTCAATTGTAATCGAAAAATGAAAAAAATGCAACTAATATCTAATGACATAAATTAACATAAATTATGGTCTTTCAAAAGCCCATAACTTTGTATTTTGTAGAGTTTTCAATTGTATCGCATAGGCTCGCAGATTCTACGATATATTTGTGAAAATAACTTATATGAAATTGATGACACACTCTATTTAGATAGGACGAAAATTCTGTGAAATTTGTGTCAAAATGTGGCCGACATTTTCTTTTTCCTTCGTTTATTTTACTACGCGTGACATAAATTTTGTTTCTAATTTCATTCATTATTCGTGATTGGAAGATTGAACTATTAACAACTGGTGAAACATCTTCAGTAACGTGATGTTTCGTGACTTTCCGATTTGACTGTACGTCATCCAAAACCGATCTACGTTTGGATGACAAATTTTAAAACGTCGAACAGGTTCTGTAAGGAAACGTTCATCAAAATAGTCGGATGTTCGGTATCGAGAAAACGAACAGCGGATTCTTACTCGAACAGATAAGACGAGCATCGATTTGTCGTTTTGGCGCGGCGCCGATCAGATACGATCGGCATAAAAGCGGCCGGATCACGGCAATTTGCTTTTCGTGTCGCGCGGGCAACTTTCTCTAAAACGCAACGATTCTGCGTCTGCTTTGACGTCTGCTTTAACAACGCGATTTTCAACGCTCAACGACCCAATTTTGACATCGACGAAGGAAAAGTTCCATGTCGATCATCTGAATCTACAAAATCGATTCGTCTCCACGTCACTCGTTGCTCGTTTCGGATTCCCTTGATCGAGACGATCGATCGATTACGCGTCAGAGCGGAAAACCACATCGAAATTGTTCGACTCGTGAAAGTGACTCGATTTCTTTCGATTATCGTGAAACGATGGAGATAATGGAACTGTCAAACGAGCTACTGCGGTCAGACGAATCGAAGAGTCTTAGGGAAAAAGCCATAACTGCTAGATAGATTTAATTAATGTTCTTCTTCATTTCTAGAAATTTGATGTTTGACACTTGCAGTATTTTTTTACAAGTATCTACTCTTCAATTTTTCGTTCGAGTTCGCTGATATCGATCTACGAGATTTCAATCGAGTTACGATAATTACGCGGTGTCGCTTATTCTACTGACGACTTCTTGACAAAACTGTCAACGATCTCGTTAATAAGTGATCTCACGTTGTCGAGCGAAGTCTCCCTAAAAAATTCGACTTCCGACACTTAGAGTGTTCACCATGCGTACCCTTTAATCATCTTAATGGAAGTCTGTTGAATTTAGTAAAAATCGCGCACGAAATGCATGCGACTTTACGTATCTGTTTAGAATTTCAAGCATCGTGACGTAAATTATACGAGTAGCTCGTTACCGAGGAATAAACGAGTGAATTTCGATGAAAACGATGTCACTTGCAATCGAAGCATCATAAGGAGATGTCGGATTCACTAAATTAAATGAAATTTAACGCAGTTGTTAATTATCAAGCATCCATATTAATTTTTCTTTTTTTTTAATATAACAAATTGAGAGAAACGAATTAAACTCGTGACAACGTTCTATTTCTTCAGTTGATCGAATTGACTGACATCGATCGATAGGTAATTTTCTACGCGATTCGTTCGAGTTATAATAATTACGCGGTGTCCCGCCGATTTCACGATCTAGAGCTGTCCACTATCTGATAAGCGGTGGTTGATAAGCAGTTCCACGAATCGTTGTCGTGCAAGCTCCGTTGTCGAGCGAAAGGAAATCTTGCGTGGGCCTCGGACATGCGATAGAAAGAGAGACGAGAGACACGAGAAGGGAGAAAGAAAAAATAAACGGAAAAAAAATAGAGAGGATTGCCGCATCGCCGCGAATTATTAACGGAGCGTATCGGAGAAAGCTGAGATGGAAAATTGAGTCGACATGATCGTGCGCCGGCCTTTAGGCAGCCAACGTTTTAAAAAAGAAATAATCAGTTCGAAAAAAAAAAGAATCAAATTACGAGACACGAAGAGATTTTGAACATCCTAAATGTGAGTGACCCAATAAGTAACCTGACATTGCTTCAATGTTGGTCCACGTTAAAAACATAAAACTCTTGTATGTTGGTGTACAATTCTTAGCTTGGTCGTGTAAAATATAACTTTTCCTCGAAACATATGTTTAGTTGAAATAATTATATTTACATTCACAATATGATTTCTTGATTTAAAAATTTTAATATTATAATTGTCAAGTTGAAAATTGAAATCTTTTTTATAATAGAAGAAGGCGTCTAGAGGCGGCCGTTTCTTTCTATCAATTTATTTGAAGGATGTTCCAGAATATAGAATATAGAACGTTAATCTTCTCCAAACGTTAAATATATGTCACCAACGATTTTCTAGGCGTTTCTTCTAAATACAAGGTTATACGAAAGAATCATAGAAACGTAATTATAATTTGTGGATTATAAATTAAAATAACTGATTATTTAAGTTTCACGAATTACTTACTTGGAAGCAAAATATTCCACCGATATTCCAAAGCCGATGAAAAATTGATCTCCAGGGATAAAGAGAATTCAAAGTTAAGTTTCCACGTTTCGCGCTTCGTGGAAAGTTATTTCGTATACGCGATGAAATCTGTTAACGCGGCTCGTGGTAGCGACTAAATCGGCTCTTTACACTTGTTTCTCACTTCCTGCGTATAATGACGCGATTTCCATGCAGAGCAAAATGAACTCAAGAGGATGGGCTTGGTTCTCGTATAGATGGCTCAAGGTGATTCAGTGAAAGCCACCGTAGAAAAGGAACGTGATATCCTTTTAATTTTCGTATTTGATTCGATCGAAAGCTCTCTAGCGAATATCCTCCGGCAATGTCCGAATTTTCCGGTCGGTCGATTCTATCGAAATTATTCGGCCAAGTGAGCTTCCTGTGTGCACGATGATAATTGAGAAGTCTAGAGGTGCGTGAATTATTAACTTAATATTGTATAACTATGTATTAATACTAGTCAGTATAACATATACTAATAATTTATATATAATAATAATATATTATTAGTGATTGTTGTTCAAACGTTACGTACGAAATTTAGATATAATGATACATTTAGATATGATGATACTAACTCGTATAAAATTCAAGTTTAGATTTTAAATTAAATTGTTCTACTCTCCTTTCGTAGTTTTCTAGTTACAAATTCACACACTACATTCTCTTAGTTATTTTTGAATTAAAAAAATTTCTTAAGTTTCGAAGGAAATGTGAAAGGATCAATGCCTGTATGAATCACGCCTCAATTTTGTATCGACGTCAGAAGTCTTTCAATTTTTCACATCGAGAGAAATATTCAGTTGACTCAACGTTCAAATCAAAGATACCATTCCCTTTAGCAGGTATCATTCGAAACATACTTTTATTTTATATTCATACATATTATAACGTGTGTTAGCTCACTAGTTTTTTTCATTTCTCATTTCTTCCTCACGTTTGTGTCTCTTCGAATAACCTCCTCTTATGAAATCATTTATTCATAAAAATCGTAAAATATTCAGAAGATAGTAGATATTAACGTACATAATAATAATAATAATAATAATAATAATAATTATTATTATTATTATTATTATTATTAAAAATGTCAATGTATGCAACATGTTAAGTATCTAAATATCTAATATTTGAAACGTGTGACTCTATCGAAATATGATATTCATTTCGAATCACGTGGACTCGAGAGCATCAACGAGGGTTTCGAACCCTTAAAATATCAGAATTTCCTCATTTTGTTCAAACGCTTCTTCTTCCCCGGCTCGATAATCAATCTCGTATGATCCGTGGACTACCTGTTGCGACTACACCACCCGAACCCTTCTTCATCCGCGAACGGAACCGGCGCGCATGAACTCGTTCAAGAATAAGTAGCCAGAGATGAGTTGCGGAGGCGCGCCAGTTGTAAAGGTGGTAGGGAGATGAAGTTTCATTCCGGCGAGAGAGGAGAAGTGGGTCGTTTCTCAACGAGAGGCGAAGTCACTCGACGCGAACGCGTCGGCCACGCACTCGTTCGCTGCACTCAGCTGAGCACAGTCCTCTCCGATCCGCGATCCACGATCCACGAACTCTCCCTCTGTTGATCGTTCACCGTGATAGTCGGCGGAAGTACGCCTGTGTCGAGGGTTTCGACCGCGATCTCAGCGAAAAACGGGTGAAAGGTGAGAGAGTTAACGGTACCTGGTTCGTCGTTCGCGCATTGACGTCGTTGCGAGTGTAACGCGCTCGTTACGAAGTATATATTTCGTGGATGAAGTTGAGAAGTGCCGGTCGGAATAGGGAATCGCGAGGAAAGTGACAAGACGGTAACTCGCGAGAGACTTGCCAGCGTGCTTCGTGGAAAGTGGTGAAAATCCCATTCTCGTGCGAACACCGCTCGGATCTTCCTTTGTCTTCCCACCGTTCGAAGAAGGCCAGGCCATCGGTTGTCGATTTTCCTCGCTTTCTTCCGACTTTTCCTCACCAGCCGCGCGTCGAGCTCGGAGCTTCGAACGAACATTCGAACCTTTTCTCTCTTTCGAGCTTTTTCTCAAGCTACGTTCCCGAGGACTGCTGTTACTATTTAGTAACTGCTTGATCACCGTTGGAAAGCACAGTGAATGATTCGAGGGCAACAATAAATAGTCCAAGTATAATAAACAAAACTGTAACCGAACGGTAACCGAACCGCTATGATGATCACCGAAGAGTATCGGATCTCGTATAGTTCGAGATGAACATCTACACCAGCGTCGTTCACTGACACCACTTTCAACCTCGATACGCAGCTGTCTGATTGAGGAACTCGGTCAAGAGATCGTGAACGTGCAATATGGGCGACATCCGAGTGCTGGATCCGCGGATGGATCCTCGTTTCGATCTGAAACAGTCTCGTCCATGGCCACCGATGTATCGCAGCCATCCAGCGACCAGGGGGCCGTCGTTCTGTTATCGTCCGATGCCTATGGACGCCATGGCTCAATGGATGGCGCCTCATATAGCCGACTACAATTACGTTCCAACCAGAATCAGTTCGTCGAGTTCGAACAAGGGACGCGACTATTATTATTTGGCGCCTTTGTATCGAAACGCGATACCGCCACCGCAAGCGATGTCGCCTCTCCAAGTGCCACCGGTGGCTGTTTCGCCGAGAATGATGATGATGGAGCCGAGAGGCAGGACCAAGAGCTCCGGGGGACTGTGCAGAAGCAGCGTGCCTCCTTGCACGTGCTCGATAGGCAGGACGAGGTCCTTGGAAGATGTCAGGAGCGAGATGAGCGAATGGGAGGACTATCACGACGAAAATGGGAATCATCTTCAGAGGAAGAGCCCAAAGAGTGGTGGCGCGTGCAGGCAAGTCAGACGGTCTATGGAGAATCTTCTGGATTCTGAGACGGCCGAGCAACACCGGTTGAACACGTTCGAGAGGGTTGGGAGAAGTTGCAGAAAGCCGGACGAGAGGAGAAACGAGAAACCGGGGAGAAGACGCGGCAGTTACATGGTTCGTTGAGTTTCCAAGGGGATAAATGATGGGAACACGCGTTACGTGTTTGGTTTGGAACTAACATATGTTTAACCTATTTCGGTGCCGGAACTCCACGTAGTATTGAACTTGATAGTTTCTGTTCTGTGATATATATATATATATATATATATATATCAATTAAAAATTGAAAATTATTATTATCACGTAGAATAATTAAGATTGCAAATTACTTACAGTATTTGGAATTTATAACACAGAAGAGTACAAAACAAGATTGAAATTCTCGTATACACAAATAATTTTGTATCTTAGATTCTTTGTGAATCAAATGGAAAAAAGTACTTCACTGTCCTAAAGGCCTATGGTCTTCAATAATCCAGATAATGTAGTTTTCAATTTTTAAATCGGTAGCATATGAATATTTAACAGAAATTACTTATACATTAGTATGATTCAACGATGCAGCTTGAAGATTATTTCAACAATGATTGCCGACGTCACCCAATAACTGCCGACTTTAATCGACTGAGGAGGTTAAAATCAGTAGGCAGTAATTAATTTTACAACAGGAGGATTTCTCGAGTTAAAAGTCTCGTCTGGATTATAATTTTTGACGAATGATTTAGGATTTTCTTCGAACTCAAACCCGTAGGATAATTCTCTTGCTAATTAAATATGCACGAAGCTTCCTGTCGGTCTGCATTGGTAAAATATCAGTTCGTTGCTACGTTTCCGTGTTCCGAATCTAGTTTCGATAATTCGGCGAAATTTGAATGAAAAATTAAGAAGAAAGATATATTTCGCAAAGGTTATCACACGAAATGCTAATTCAGCTTGAATCCACTTTTCAACCGTCTCGCTGAATGTATTAACACGGCGAGTTGGCTGCTCATGCAAATAAGCATGTAACCACTTTTACTGGAAATTTCCGATTTATCCCGCAAATTTGTTACACTTGTCTTGTATGCAAATGAACGAGAATAGTTTCGTGGAGAGTGTTTCACGAGCTTATTGCGAGCAATTTCGCCCGTTTCCGGAAGTTCATTCAATCACCTTGCCTCGATACACGTTCACGTCGACTTGCACGACTTGACGCGTATAGATTGCACGAGTAGAAAATCGTTGCGAGACAAATGCTTTCGCGACGATAGATCTCGAAATCGCGGCACCTGCTGTGATTCGGAAATGATCGTATCAGAAAGGGGATAAGGCGATTTTCCTCTCGCTTTTTGATAAGCATTTGGGTTCTGTACGATTAAACTTCTGTCGAGAAAATCACTCGTATCTGTGATCGCGATTGTACGATTTTGTCTGCAACGCAAGTCTCCATTAACTTCATTATTATACACAGTTAAATAAATTGCAACGTAATTGCAGTGATATAATGATCGGTGTAAAGAAATTGACATATAATGATAACTATAGTAGTGAAGGTAAAAGGTAATTTGAAATTGGTATTTTTAGGTAAGAAAATTTCAGATTTTTGTAATAGATATCTTTTGGTATCTTGGTAGTAACAAATTATTTTAATATAATACTCTCGTCAATTATAGTTATATTTTCTAGAATACTGTGTACTGTTTCCTAATTTAAACCTTCACTGCTATAGTTACAGTTTTCGATAGAAACTGTATCGTTCGGAATGTATACGTGCCAGTAATAATTTATGTTACATTATCAAAATCTTGAATATTTGATTCACGTTACATCTTACATTTTCTTTGACAGAGATTAGCAATAAAGTTCAATTCGAAATTAAGAATTCCAGAAATAAATAATGTAGAATCTAAATTATTTTTACTTCCCTAATAAATAGGAACTGTTAATATAAATACGGCTGAAATGAAAAATTTACCTGAATGCATCAGTCTTTTATTTTCTAGATAGCCTCGATTTTCCGACTCATTAAGAAAAATTCTGTAAACGACACGGTTGGTTGGAATCTGTCGCAGAAATAACCCGTAATATCTCGTGGAAAAACGTCTTCGCGCGTTCTTGTTCCTTTTCCTCTCTCATAAGCTCTCTGAATTATACGTTTCACCTTCATGTCGATCGATGCTTTTTAAAAAATAACGAACCGTCGTTAATGAACCGTAATTTTTCTTGACCACGGATAGAAAGTGTTCCCGATTGGTAGCCTCGAGTTAATCCACCGTTACTTCTTCGTTAAAACGTGAGAAATAAATACGAAAAAGAAGAAAAAGAAAAGGAAGAAATCAATTCTATGGGGGGGAACAATGCACGTCAATCGCTTCTGACATTCGATGGTGAAATTCGTCTATTACGATTTCACGATTTCTACGCTACAGACAAAGCACAGATCAATCTTAACATTGACAAACGTCAACCACTTCGATGATCGAATGGTCATAAATTGGTAATTGAGTCTTTAAATGAGCCGTATGGTTGGGAATAGTCAATATTTGTTTAGAAAGCTTTGTCGATATTACGATCTAAACTACGAAAAGAAATCTTTTGTGGATTTTCTGAAGTTTCAGTTTGATCAGTTTGGGAATGTACTTGGATGAAGACGAAAGCAACAAAAAGTGGGAATATTTTCTTTAATGAATCTTTTATATTTGCTAGAACTTGTCGAATTTGATGGATTAGTCAACCCTTTCATAGTTAGCTGTTATCTAAATTATGAATATTTATTTTCTGCAAATAACTGAAAACATATACATATTTCTTATTTGATACCAAAAAAATAGAAAATGAGTACAAGAAAATAAATATTCTCTAAATTGTTTGTTCTAAGTGCTTTATCGTTTTATTATACTACGAAAGGGTTAAATGACATACTTTTTATGACGAATGCAAATTTTTCTAAACGTGTATGAATATATATTCCTTTGATCATTCGATCTGTTTTCGATTCGTTCAATTATTTTTGGCAAATATAATCATCGAAAATCTTCAATAGCATATTCTAAACAATCATCCGATCGATGATGAGGAAATGAAATTGTAACATTGAAAGTTCCCAATACAGCTACCCGGAGTAAATAAAACTTGTGCCACATTCAGTAGATCGTTTCCTTCGCAGTCAGACATCTTCGCGTCCCGCTTTGGTGATTTCAACGCTCGATCAGACACGAAACGTTCACTGAAACTTTATTGCTTTTAGAAGAAACAGGGATCTCCCTTTCGCCTGCTGGCGACAATTAAAACACCGGCCACTTTCGAAAAAGCATTTTTCTGGTGAAAGTGAAGCCGCTAATTGCGTAATGCAGAGGCTCGAACAAGAACGAGAGCCATCACCATCGCGTCAGAGCTCTCTGAACCGTTAGAATCCGATTTTTCAGTGATCGTTTGTTTTATGACCCATTAGCGATTAACGGAAGTGGAAATATCGTCCGAATGTTATTATTGCTCGGATCGACAAGCTGCACAATTAATGCTGTACTCGATTGCAACTTGGTCTAATTATTTTTTTCTTCTTTTTTTTTTTTGCATTCTTGTAACTGGTAGAACGAAATGAAGGAAGTATCTTATTAGAAAAGCATGAAAGAAATATCGTTCGCATTGAGTCAAAACGCCTAACAATAAGAATAGTCTATAATGGGTTATCTATAATGATATTAAATTATTATATTATATTTATGTGATTCATATATTATATTGTATTAATTCTTATAATTGATTAATCATGTTGCATTAATTCATATATTAAAAACGTAAATATTCATTTACATCGTAAAGCAGTGTTAAATCTAAAACACATCAGTGCGTTATTTGTGTATAAATAATGAACATTCCTGTCGTTGTATAATATAGCCAAAATATAGAAAGACATTTTTAGCTGGTTATACTTGGTATAAGCTCGTTTGTTAATGAACAGTAGCTTTTTTTCAGAACTACGAAAAAACTAATCACTTTTCAATTATTGCCTACAAAATTGTCGTCATTTAGCCGTGACTCTAATCTTCATGGTTTAATCATCAATATTTTACGGTTCGCGCAAAAATCACAATTTCCTAGTTTCCACCATTTCATTAACTTCTTTCAATTTTTCACGATTATATGTTCCTTCTCTCTACGTAATATTTCATAAATTTTTTTTTTTTTTAATTTTGTCCAACGAAACTTTTCTCTTTTTTTGTAAGAGGATTAACGATTATCCACATGCAGTTTAGCGGCTTTTTGCGCAGAGTCAAGACGATGCGTTAGACGATGAACGTTCTCCATCGCAATTCAGTTCTCCCGGACTTTCGAGACTTTATTCGCGGATAGGAAGAAGAGAATGTTGAGCCGTAGCTAATCAACCACACGCGCGAGTTACATCTCACGCCCGAGGGAAATTATCATTTTGAACTATTACGTGATTTACGATCCAGGTTTAAAGGTCTCTGGTTTCGAAAAAGCTTGTCTCCGAATACTTGGCCAAGCTTGGCCAATGAAAGTGCTCGCGCTCTTTTATACCGGCACCGGTTAGATCACCGGTTTGATAAGAACACGTTGGGTGCAAGTAACCTCTCATAAAATCCCTCAATAATGTCGTTCCTTCGACGTGCCAGTTGTCAGTTTTGGATCGACTCGAACGTGTTTCATATCTTTTTTTTTCCATTCGCGTGCAACCAGTTCTCAATCTCCTTGCGCTACATTTTAATCATAGTGTAGTTTCCAATCTACGGTGATCGATTGTTCGAAATAATGGATTTACGAACTGTGACGTTGATCTAGCACTTATTCTCTTCGCGATTGGCAATGATGTATGTTTCTACGACAGATACACTGGCTTGGAAAAATATTCGAATACTTGTCACATGGAAGAAGTATTAATGCAATGAGAGAAATTTGAAAATATATATAGAAATATAGAATGTATATATAGAATGTATATAAACAGCGTTTTTTTTTTTAAAGAAAAATTTCAATCAAAATGGACATTTCTTTTTTTTTTTTTTTGAGAAGCAAACAATTATTATGTCAAAAGTATTTCAATGAAGATTAATATTCGTAAAACATTAATTATCAACGAATAAACGCAACTACATAACGACGTAGGGTTGCATTTACTAAAGATAATAAATTTCATTTACTAAATACTAAAAAAATATTTGAAATAATTTTCGAATAATCGGTTCTTCTGAAATTCCGAGTATTGAGCTTCACGAATGGTTGGCAAACAAGCACACCTTTTAAAACTTTCATTTATGGAGCCTGCAATTTTGTTCTGCTTCTCTCTTGCAAAAACATCGCGGATTCTCAAACAATTTCGAAACGGTGAAATTCCTGTGCACGAGTTTCGAAAGTTCTCTCCTGCAAATGGAATCCTGCAATGATCCACGACGTTGAAGCCCCGTCCGCACACGCGTGTCTTCTTCGATTTCCTGTAGCAGCGTCGCGCTGAAAAAGTGTGTCGCAACCCAGATCCGCGATGCTGCGACTGGTTTCACCGGAATTCGCGACGCATCCTTCGTATTTTAAACACCGGATCGGACGATTATCCTCGACTTGAGATAATCCGCGAACAGAGAAAGGACGTGGTTTCCGGCTTGACCGGTCCCTCGTCGAGAGTGAAAAGTCACTACTCGACGAACTGTTTATAAACGACGATTATTTGTTGAATTATTTATCGAAAAAAAACCGAAGGAAACCAAAGATTTTCAATTAATTACAAGACAATTGTCTTGATCTTTTCTTTATTTATCTTTTTCAAGAAAACTGTTGTGAAGCACAGTGTGCTTTGTTTTTTGTAGAAATTTTGTTTTCTCGAAAGTAGGGAAAAAAATCGTAGTCGAAGAGGAACATTTATTTCGTTTTCAAAGAACAAAATTTATGGCAAGCAGACTTTCTACAAAATGATAGTTTATGATAGTCTTGCGACGCAAGTTAATGTAGAAACGAATATTTAGTACTTGAAAATGACTTCTTGATGATCTTAGATGGAATATTAATCCACTAGGGGTTTAACCCTACTTTAACGTTGGCGTCAATTGTCACGCTCAATATTTTAATGTTGCAACTATACAGAAATAAATTACTAGAAATCTGTTCGTCAAGAGCAGTATTGATTTAACTTGGAAAAAGTTCCTGCTTTCGACAAGATTGAAAGCTTTTTATTTGCAGAAAAAATCAAGACACTGTATTTCATAACTTGGAAGAAGAAAAATTATCAAACAGGTCAAAAAAGTTTCAGTTATTTCGCAACAGTTGCATTCTGTTTCTGTAAATAGTCGTTTCCAACTAATTCGGTCATCTCTATCGAGCGATTTCACTTGAGAAACAACGTCGAAGATTTACGCGGTAATAAATACGAATTTATCGGGACAGAATGAGCGAAATGTTTTGAATATTTCCGCGGAGATTCTAGTTTCTTCGATGCACTGCAATTTCTGAGATTGCGTCAAAGTTCTTGGCAATTGGTTTTCTTCGAGACACGGTTCGTTGGATAGTCCTCGTTGATCGAAGGCCTTCACGATTTCCTTTACTTTAACATATTTCTCCTTGCACGCAGCATCCTTTGACACGAATGTTATTATTTCGTGATGTAATTGAACACTGTCAGTTACGGATCCTTTGTTAGGAAATTAGAATCCAGACACTCTGGATGTTGTGTATTTAGTCTGTATTTAGTCTATTTCTCATTCCCTTGCAATTTTCAACAATTTGCGAAGGATTTCTATCGTTTTACGATAAAAATTTCAAAATGTTATTTAATCGAGCTCACGATTGAGCTCTATTGTAAAATGATATCAATCACGAAAGTATTCAAACACTTATAGAAACGTTTTTATATTACGTGTATTATATGTGTATAAAATAATAGTAAAATCCGGATATTAAGATTGCCTTGGTCAGATTTGAAACAAATTTAAAAATATATATATGTATATTTAATGCAAGTATACCTTTCTTGTAAAGCTGAGAAAACTATGGGATAAATATTCAATTGTCCATCGTATCAATAAACCTCAATATTCAGAGTATGATTATGTTTTATATTTATTACATTCTCAAAATAGCTATTCATGTTGTATTTAAATGTTTTACTAAATAAATATCTTGCAACTTTCGTAGATATTTTTAGATTGATTTCAAATTTTGCCAATCGTAATAGCCTCGTTATTATCGCAGAATTATGATTTATATTATCGAGGTGTTTTGTATAATGTACATATACATGTGAAAATTATTTTATGACAAGCGTTCAAATACTTCCGTGAGCTACTGTATATTGATCGAAATCTGTAAAAAAACAATCTATAAAAAAGAAATTAGCAGTGATCGCTTTATTATCGAAAGTGGCAGAAACTCAAATGGACGCGATGGAATAGCTGTAATAGAAAGCAGGACCAATGTTCAATCACTCGGTTCGTTATTCGATAATCGGATGTAAATTATTCATGAGACGGACGCAATTTTGACTTACGTTGCTATGTAATTCAGATCGAATCATCGGAAAATCGAACGGACGGCTAATTGCAGATAGACGATAATGCAATGGAAGATTGGTGGTTAAAATGGAAATTTGACGTTCGAATTATTCGGGATTTATATCATAAAACAGATTGCAATCTATGCGAAATTCCACTGGTAAAACACGAACGTTACTCAATATTCGTCTGTTTGTAGAATTTATTTGTAAAATTTCCTACTTTCTCTAGATTTTTATCTTTTGATTTCTAGTTGGTTTCATTTTTTTAATTAGTTAATTTGGTTGTTATTCGAAAATTAATTTTTAAGCTTAAGAGACGATTTTCATTCTCTCTTTCTCTCTGTCCTTTCCTACTTTTTATACTTTTAATACATCTAATATTATCCAATCACGTTTGGACATAATTCTTTATTGCTAACATATAAAATAAGGACAACTGAATTTGATATTTATTCAACACTTCCATGTACGTAAGAGTTTCCTGTATAATATCCATTATATGGTTAATATTAAGCTTAATAAGATTTACTATATATTTAATATTAATGCTAATATGAAATATGATTATAATAATATTGTAGTATTATCATATTATTATTAAAATAGTGTAACGAAAACAAGCATACATATGCTTGTACATATTTTCAGCAACTGCGGAATCAAATAGAATTTCAACAACGTAACTCCATTATTAAAGTATAGTATTATTAATTTGTTCTTATTTTCGTTTTCTTGAAAAGTAAATTTTTATTTCTTACGAAAAGCAAATAATTCACTTCTTTTGCGTCCCATTTCAATCTTAATTTCGGTCTCAGTAGTCAAATTAATCCGAAAAGTCAGAAACCATGCCAGTTTGCAACTGACAGTGTCGTTTCGCTCGTTTCTTGAAAAAATCACCGGATCTTCTGTTCGTGTAATTAAAAAAAAAAAAGAAAAAAGAAAGAAAAAGAGAAAAGAGGAAGAAACGCCAATAATTCACGGGTTTTAGTGATCCGCCCGGTGAAACTAGGCCTTCCACGCCAGATTCGTTGAAATTTATCGTTCGTTGCCGGATGGTTTACCGACGTGCCGTTTCCGGTTCGTTAAACGTTCTCCGGAAGAAAGCCGATTTGATCGATGAAATTTTTCACGAAATCGCCTCGAAGTGAATCGACGATCGATCTTTTCCACGACCTCGTTCTCCATCGTAGATCGTTCCTTCTTCGTTTCAACGCGATTTTTCTTCGAATTCTCTGCAACGTTTGAAGAATTTAAATTCTCAAAGAATAAGCGAGAAAAGCAGATAAAGTAGATAAAGTACTTCACAAAGTACCAGAAAAATTATCTGGCATAAGAGTTGTTTATTGATAGTTGATGGTTCGTAAAAATTTGAACGAACGAGTTTATAGTATATATATTATCTTCGTATTTCTTTTATCATTAGAGAAGACTACCTAGCTACTTTAATCTATCGTATTAATTATGTGGGTAAAATTAACAGTTGGTGTGTATACACATCAATTGAATCGAATTATGACCATACGGCAGTTAGTTTCTTTGGAGAGTCAGTAATTCTATTGTTTCATGTTTGTTAATAAAATTCAAACATTCATAGTTTAATTAAAAAAGAAAGATTAAGCATTTACATGATGAAAAGTGACAAATTAGAAATTTAATACATTTCTGTTTTTGTTCCGAGAACTACAAAAATTATCAAAGAAATATCGTCGAACAGTTACGCAATCACCGAGTAACTACATTATACAAATATTCTAAACGATATCGGACAACTAAATTTTATCTACTGTAGTCGATCAAGTGGAACCCTTCGATATTTTTTAGTTCTCATGAAAATGTTAATAAAGATAATGTCCCTTTTCACATAACGAATATACTCGTCGAACATGTACAACTAACATCAACTTAAAACGCATCTTATCGCGTAATTTATCGCGTAAGAAAGGAGAAATTAATCGTTCGTTTCTGCTTATGATGCAGTTGATTTCTATTAGCATGAATGACACAGTGTGGTGAACAACGATGGAGAAACTAATTATAAAGTGTTGTTCGTGACTAAGCAGCGAGCGTTTCTGATTCACGATCCTGTGGATCGTTCCGCACCTGTCTCGTCCTAGATCTTCCGAATTTTTTTCTTTTTTTCTTTTTGGTTTTTTGCCTCGATTTTCTGAGTGATAAAAAAGAAAAAAACGATATTACGTACGACGAAGTACTACAACGCTCCTAAAAAGCTAATTTAGAACATCCTTAAAAGGAACGAAGATATGTAAGATATCTTTGGACATAGTCTCTGTTCTTTCGTACAATGAAAAGACCCGATTTCTAGAACGCAATTTAACGCAAATAGAAATCATTCGAAATCGTTTGCAATGTCAACCGAACAGGACATTTAAATTACCACTGTCGCGGGAAATCGAACGTCTGCCTTGTTGTGCAATAAAATTATTAACCGCGTGTAAAGTCTATGAGCGCGGTGCTCGAGAAAATGATTGTCGTTGCGTCAATCATAGTGCCGTCTCGATCGGTCCACTAAACCTCGCCCACTTGAAAATTTTCTTTTCCTTGGTGGTTGTTTGCTTTTACGGTAAGCTTCAATAAACAGTTTAGAAAATAAAACAGTAACACTTATTAATGTAGTTGTAGCTGATATCTCTAAAAGGATTTAAAAAAGAAATTTACATATTAATCCCCAGCAATTTAAGACTGTGTTAAATTAATTTTTGATTTAAGTCACAGAGATATACAACATAAAATAAAATTGTAACTACTAATATTTTGTGCTATTATTTTAGTAATCAAACAGTCGTATATAATGTAACTTGGGACTTAATACATGTGTTGAAATTTTACACGCTTTGTCGAACATCTGTAATGTCACTTGAACTTAGGAAGATACATTTCTTTCTATTTATCTGTATTTTATTTGTTAATTTATTAATTATTATAGTATTGTCATATCGTAGCAAGGATTGTGGCTACTAATATCTTCGAAATCCAAATAAGAAATTCTCAATCGTAATTTCTTTTTGCACAGGCAAAACGTTGACGAAAAATCAGACCATGTAACAACGTAAAATAGAACTCCTCATTTGCTTTGCTAATTGCCCTTATCTCGATAATCACGAAGAACTGTTGGCAGTCGAAAGTAAAAGCGTGGCAACGCGCGCGAATCGTTGTGCAAGAAGTGGTCGCAAAACCCATACCCATATGATCAGTTTCGTTTACTTGGCAGGGGAAAACTTGAGGAAAATTTGAAATTTATCGCGGAATTTTTCTCTGTTCCCGAACGTTCTTCGAACGAATTTCTTTCGCAATCTTACCACGTCAGAGCACACTGATTATCGTTCCATGACGTTGTGAATCAAAGTAAAGATCAATTAAGAACATGAGGATTTAACGAACTGCATGGAAATAACTATGTAGAAAGGGGTTACGCGATACTTGAAAGATCCTTGTTCTGCTTAGAATGTTTCCTTTGTCCATTTTCTTTCCTTGATTTCTCGAGGCTGAATCATTGTCTGCATAACGTCACTGTTCGAACGAGGAAATTGATAATTGCTAGACTGTCGATGTTTGCGAAAATTCCTACTTTATGATCTTTGTTTTTTAGTAAAAAGAAAAACAAAAAGAAATGGAACTTAAATAAGATAAATAGAAATTCTTTATCTATAATATAAGTATTATAGTGAATATTTTATTGTTTATATTGTACATATTTTTTATGTCACTGGACTGTTGATGTTTAAGACGATTATTGTATTGTATTATAAACAGTGTAAAATATTTAAACAGAATACCTATTATGATATTTGGCAAATTTAAATTAACAAACAGAAATTTGACAAATTTGATGAATTTCTATGTGCATTTCATTATTTTACTAGTGTTTGTAAAAACGTGCATGAAAATCTTCAATTTAAACATGACCTAAAAAGAAAAAAAAAATTAGACTTCAAATGGAAACTCGTTTCACGTACCAAATATTATAAGTTCTTTATTAAATCTGACTAGAAAAATAGCGCTAACGATTCGTTTCACTTGTTAAACGATATAACGAGCGCTTTACTTATCATATATTTTATATATTTTTACGCTATAATTATGCATTCTATAAATATTCCCTAATCTAATAATTATTAACACGTTTCGTACGAATAAATTAGAAAATCACTTGTCCATCAAATACGTATTGTTACACCAATAATAGTGAAACGTAAATTAATGATTAAACGAAAATTCACCACAGATAATACAATGATACTAACTAGTGATAATAATAAAATAGGTTATGATCAATCGGAAATTCGTCACAGATGATATAATAATACCAACGGCAATTAAAACAACTCGCCACAGTGAAGAAGAAAGGAAGATTGCACGGTGCAGAGTGCACCATGAATGGATATTTAACTAAAACGCCTGCAGCAGGAAACCTCGGCAGGGATTAGCATACAAGTAAACACGACGATTGTGTGGAAAAGAGAGGCGTTAGAAATCCTTTCAAGGTCTGACTTTCTAATTCCCCGGGAGTTTTCGTCGCTCGTTACGTTGCCTGCTTGCACGGTGCTTGTTCTGACGCCAACGAACTGGTTCCACCCAGAAAAAATGCCTTTAAACTGCGACTTTTATTGAGCTGCGTTCATGAAAGGAGCCAAAGTTGATCTCGTTTCGAAGTTTTAACGCGTTTTACAGCCCGTTTTCCAACTGGAAATTTAACAAACCTGCGGCGGTGACGAACGTTGCACTAATCGTCGTCGTAGACTATTTGACATACTGACGTGTCACATAGAATATCTAGCTCTTACATTTTTTTCAGTGGATAAGCAGAATTAAAGTAAGCAGATATTCAAGTATATCGGATTAGGTTTGTCACGGATGAAAACTGCCGAGATACATAATCCACGACAGAAATGTGCCGAGTCCAAGTGATAAATCCGTGATATCGGTGAAATTCGACGTTTTAATGCGACCGGTTGAAATTTTTGCCTCTGTGTGATAATTTAATATTCGATATTTATTACCTAGTAGATGCTCATCAGAATGTTCGAACACTTGTAGAAACTTTTCTTTTTTTAGATGTACTTACATTTATAAACTATATGTTTCGCAGAGATTACAGAAATGTTTAAATCCATTTTACCAGTTTTTGTTGGGTACGTGTCTTCAATGAATATCTTTTAACTTGTCGATGTTAGAATGTTAATGAAATGAATACGAAAGATTTTAATCTAACGTACATTGTATGTATATCGAAAGGTTCTTCTCTAATAAATGTTCGAATACTTTCATGAGCCACTGAAAGTAGATCCAGCCATCAAAAGTCAGACGCTAGCAATTTCATTTCAATAAACAGAACGAAATTTCATTATAATTTCGCTGTAATTACTAAACTGTTAATATTTACGAAGAACATGAAACTTATGTTCTCAAAATATGTAAATATGCGCTAAAAATACATATATAGATTTCATGAGCAACTTATTCAAGATTACTTATAAATTTATTTATAGTAGATTTACTTATAAATTTATTTACAAATATATATTGTATACAAGATAACATTAATTTAAATTAGTATAAAGATGGTGAAAGGATATTTATAAATAGCATGTAACATTGTTTGAACTGATGTTGAAGTATATTCTGCAATTTCGTTTTCACAAGTTTCGCAATTTCAGTTCCACAAAGTTAATGCACAACGACTATCAGTTGCAAATTTAATGATAAATGTAATAATAAATTTCCTTATCGTACCGTAGCGATACTTCAACGGGCAATTACAATTAACTCGTTAAAAATTCCGACACGAATTCTCTTTCATTGACGTGTACCACGGCTCGAGCCCTATCGTAGATTTTATCGATACTTTTCTTTATTGCGTCACGCAGTGCCGTTAATTGCGAGCAAACGTCATACCGGCGACGTAATTCATAACTGGCTCTGAATTTTTGTGTTTCAGCAAGAGCCGAGGCAAGAACTCGATGCCAGCAATGGAAGCAGCAATGGCGGAAGACCGAGATTCGTGCCTGTGACGGCTCTCGAGGACGTGCAAGCGGTTCGTTGCGCGGAATTCCACCCCCATGGAAAGTTGTACGCCGTGGGATCGAACTCGAAGACGCTGAGAATATGCTCTTATCCAAAGCTTCACGATGTCAGGTGAGATAATGATTTTTCTCTCTGTTTTGTCTCTCAGACGCTTGTAAATTTCATGCTTCTCCATTTTGGTTTTTATTTGTTTGTATTTTATGAATTAATATAATGAAATAATCTTGATTTATTTATCTTTTATGTCTCTTTCTTCCTTTATTTTTCTTGTCCGTTTAAAATTTTGTAGAATAGTGAGTGTATTTTTTTTCTTTTTTTTTCTGAGATTAATCCGTGTTGCACATGTATTTTAAAAATAATACAATTTGAGCAAGTTCTTCAGGAAGAACGAAAAATTATTTGAAAGATATTATTTTCATTCTATATTTTTAAAATGCCTGTCTGATAATTTCAATATTTTCCCAACACAGAACTGAATCACTTCAAATCGTAATAGTCCAAGAAATACATGTGTAATATTTTTTAGAATATATTCTTATGTGATTTTCTTATCAATTTCTTTCTTATTTGCGAATGATTAATTTGACGATTTAATTTTTTACGACGCATCGAACTTAATCTTTTTCTTTTTAAATATATGTCTTCATCTCGATCATTTATGAAGAACGATTGCCTTTCCTACCACCATTTATTTGCAACTTTGTACCTACCATTATCGCACTTTCTTGCGTTCAGTTTCATATTTTATATGAAATACTTCTTTCTAATGCATGCGTAATATAAAATCGAGAAAGTGGTCTCGAAAAAAAACATAAACGCGTTGGAATCAACAATTAGTAGACTTTTATACTTTTATCTCAACGATTTATCAAACTGGACTCTGCACGTCGTATTTCGAAATGGGATGTCGCAAAGAGAAATCTTCCGAAATTTACATTTGCTCGCGTGAAGAAGAAAAGAAACGGTGAATGGTACGAGTGATTTATGTTGCTAGAATATCTGGAATCAATTGCGGATTATTTATAAAATTATCGTTGTATTAACAAGGCTGAAACGATTGATAATTAAACGTAACACGCCTCGATAGTTGAGCGATTTGTATTCAATCGAATTTACATTCGACAACTATGGCTCTCAACGAGCCAATTATTTATTGCTTAAAACAATACAAACAATACGAAGCATTGTCTGTATTTTATGGTCGTTTTCAGTTTTAGGAAAATAATTTACATTTTTATTTTATTTTTATCTTTTTTAGTTAAATTGAAGATTTATTTATTGAGATTAGAAAAATATTATTTATTCTAAATTAGAATTTCTAATGTGAAAAGAAATATTCCAAAAATTCGCTTAATATTTTTCGTCACCATTGTCGTCCATCTAAGTTTTTGCAAGTAATTTTCTGAAATTAAAAAAGGAATTATTAAAAATATTATTATTATAAGAGATAATATTATTTTATTATATTTTATAGTAATGATGTTAAATTAAATTTGTGTAATATTGCATTATGACTAAACTATTATATATTTAGTTCTTCGTGAGTTAATATTTTTTGGTATTTCTTAGAATGTCTCTTAGAATTATTTTTAAACGATGCGCTAAATTCGCAAATTTTCTCCGCACGGAGGAGAAGAAATTGACGCGGCATCATCATAATCCTCTAAAGCGCTATATTTATACGATTCTACTCGAGTCGTCGTTGAGCGGGCTAATTTAACGCAAGCCTGCTGACTTAACGAACGACGAAGGCCTTCATACCAAACGGAGCATCCCTCGATCCTTCATGCGATTCTTTTATTGTTTGCTATTTCGCGATTTCGCGATTTCGCGATTCAGTCTGCCTTCTCTCTCCTACTGTCCACCTTTAAATGAATTTCAATCTAAATTTCAGAGCAGAACTATGTATTTTATCATTCTAGTTGATGACACGGTTCACTGACTATGATTTCAGTTCATCGTTCACGACACATAAAATAACCGTATGACAATGCACCAAATGTTTTTTTATCTAAATTATATATCACTTTTATGTAACATTGAATATCAATTTATTATTTTTTGTATTTGGCTTTTTTCCTGACAGGGATGATGATAATCAAATAGAATTAACGAGAAATTTCAAAATTTTAAAAATCCAATCTTAAATTGTTATAATTTCCAGTAGATATTCTAAAACACAGTATAGTACCAATAAATAAAACAAGTCTCTATTTAATTCCTATTTTTTAAATTATCTTCACAAAATTATTAACTTTGCATAAATATCTACAGCCTATTAATAAATTTACTCCAGCGAAAAGTAAAAGTAGGTATATTTAGCTGACGATAGGGAAACCGGGTTTCTGAAAGATTTTGCAGTTACCTTCGAGGTTTCTAAGTTAGAAAGTGTATTCGATAAACATAACGATCTGCTAATGAAAATTAATATTGTTGGCAACAGCCGTTCAATGTTTTTTTATAGAATAGAACTAATTGCTTGGTAAATTAGACTAAAGGTAACATTTTCTTGGTAATGTTTTTAATTATTTCATAATTTTCCATTCGAGTACAAGCGAAAATTTCACTGTTCTGGATTTTCAGGTTTCTCAGATCTTTACCTCGTTTCAGTTTCGTTTTATTCTTTCAATAACATGCAAAAACCTCGCCAAGGTAAACAACTTTTAATATAATAAATAAGTATATTATTTCTGCCTTGTAAAACGAATAATCTATTGCTCAAGTTACAAAAAATTAGATTAGTTTAATAGTTGAAGTATATACTCTTGAAAGTTGTAAGAAAAACAGTTTAAACGAATTTCTGAGAAAAGAATTTTACATTTCGAACATTGTGGTAAATATCTAAGACGAAAGTATATTAAATATTATTAAAAGAAAGTATATTAATGTTATTTTTGTTAATTTTCTAATCCTTGAATAGAAATTGTAATTTTACAAAATTACTCGCCTGTGAAGTTAATTTATAAATATTTTTTCAATATTTAAAATACATTAAAAGAAAAATATGTTGAGTAACATGTACCGATTTCCTGTAATGAATTGTAACAAAAATTCAGTGTAAACTTTTCATAATTTTAATTCTATTTATATCCAATTTAATAATTCCAACGTGGAATCATTCTCCCCTGTAATATATAATTTTCTATAATTCATAATTTGAACTCTGTTTACATTTAAAGAACTTAAGGATTACTTTCTCCCTCTCTAATCTCCTATAATTCGCAATTTTACCTAAAAATTGCTTGCAGGATTAATCCTCCTCTGTATAATTTTCTGTAATCTTAATTCTATTCATATGGAATTTCAAGATCACACTCTCATAACATGCTACATTATAAAATATCAGTTGATCTTCAATTACTCGTAAATTCGATTGCGAACTTCTTCCTTATTATCATTAGTCCGGCAATCCAATCGAAAAGTATATCGTTATGCATAAACACACCATTTCCTCGAGCACGGCAGAAAACAACAGAACCTTTCTCCAACTTCTCTTCCTCGAAATCGTTTCTCCAAAGCCTTTTGATCTATCCCGGAACTTTCCTCGAAACACAAATTCCTCGATTACTCAGCCACTTTCTTTCTTCCACGTTTTTAGAATTCGTGCGAAATCGACGAGAAGAAGCAATCAACGCGAAACTCGAGTTGACAGAGGAAAAAACCGATTGTCTAATGGACGAGATATAAACTAGTACGAAGGACCAATGTATACAGAATCTTCGACGTATCCGTCATTTTCGATCCATCTGTCAAGATATCCGTGTTTCTGACTACGACAACAACCGTTTCACTCTATCTCTACGTGTAAATTGGCTATCTGGAACGTAATGAACATCTCGGACTCTTGACAGCGGTTGATTGATAAGCGAGAGCGTGCATCTTCGTTGGTCGCGGTTCTGTTCCGTAACAGAATTATCCGTGACAATTCTTTCTGACACTGGTGGACTGCGGATTTTTGTGCAATTAAAGCAATTACTCTCCCCTGTCTACCTAGGCTCATAATTCTTTCGCCAATTCCAATTGAGACATCACCAAGCTTTCATCCACGAAACCGTGAAATTTCACTTTTCATTTCTCGCTTCATTTTGCCGGTTAAGAAGTAGCTCGCCACACGTTTTCCTCGTCCAAGCATGGAGGCTAAAAAATGTCCCGAGAAAAAACGAACAGCTATCGTACATTATATTTTATACTATAACGTCGTTCCAATTTCACTGAAAGGAAGCCCGCAATTTCCACGAGTTCTGCTTCTTCGAATTCACCGCGAACGCCTCGATCGAGCCGCGTGTTATCGAACGTTGCGCAGAATCCTCGCGGAGAAAGTGACGCGTGTACGATCGTGACGGAGCAATCGAGAATCTTCGGTTCGATTCCTCCGCGGTGTGATTGCCGGCCCGTCGGTAATTTCGAGCACGCGATCCTCGCGTTTTTTCACGCGAGGAAAGTGAAATAGAGGGACGAAAATGGGGAGAAGGAGATGCGCCGAGGATCGAGGTTCGATCGACGAACGTACTGGGGAAAAAAGGAAAAAGAAAAAAGAAAAAGAAAACTCGCCTGCTAATTAAAATCGAATGTAAAAAGGCGGCCAATGTGAAAGCGGCGTCGCTCGTGTTTTAAAATCGCATCGACGATCCACTCCCTCGTTTCCACGACCGAGACGCGAATCCACGGCGTTAAGCGTTGCTCCGTTTTAATTAAGAACGATGCGCAATCGCAGCCGGGGCTGGGAACGACGAGGAAAACGAGGTTGAAGGAAAGTGACGCATGAGAATCTTGTTCAGTTGCTGGATAGGACGATGTCGATGATTATTTTGATCGCTAGGCTGTTGCACGTGTGAGATGGCCGTATTCGTTGAGAAAAGTCTCTCTCAACGTTTATAGCTTTTGCGAATACAAATGTCCAAATTTGAGACAATTAATATCGTTGATCATCTTTTGAGCTATTTTTCATACGATTGGCAGATCTGTTTCACCGATATATTCTTTTAAATTAAAATTTAAATATATTTATTTACAATATATTTATTATAATATAATATAAATATATTTGAATATTAATGATAAATCGTTGCTTAGTGCTTAATGCATCAGTATGCTGAAATTTAATTTACAACCTAATAATAGAGAATTTATAGTGAAACACAATTTTATATATCAAGCATTTGTCGAAGTGTACATCGTTTAATAAAATCAAAGAGGCTCACGTTGATATTTATGACGTCAAGATGGAAAGTTGGATGAAAAACAAGTAGACAAGAGTGAAACGATTTGTAAGCTAGAATGATTCGCTCTGAGTTGTTTTAGCGATACTTGCGCGATGAAACGGAACAAACGTATTCCAATTGTTCGATGAAAAACGATGAGTAGCGATTACTGATGCTCGAATGAATTTGTTTCTTCAGAGAAGATCATCAGACGTATCAGCCCACCGTTCTCTTCAAGAGAACGAAACATCACAAGGGTTCGATATATTGCCTGGCTTGGACACCGGATGGACAGCTGATGGCGACCGGAAGCAACGACAAGACTGTCAAACTGATGCGCTTCAATGCCGATACATCAAATCTCGAAGGTAAATTTCTCAATTTTTTACTAAAATTACTTAATCTTATTTTTTTGGACATTTGTCGGAACTTTCACAGTTGTTACATCAATTCCTCTCAGGAACTACTCTTAACGTGTCTGTCATTTAATTTCAACTTCCTACTTGTTGCTCTCTCGTAAAGTGTGATAACTGTTGCGTAATAAAGAAAAAAACAATTACCTCAAGAAACTTTCTCTTCGAAACTTGCGATGCGATCTCTCTCGACGAGAGAGGATGAATTAATTTGTTACGCGGATTTTCAATTTCGAGGATATAAAAATTCCCTTATTTACGAATTTCCCATACCTGCGGAATAATTTAGTATAATCTGTGAAAAAGTACAATGCATATCACATCTTTTAAAATATACAAATCGTCTTCATTCATGTATTACACCTGATTAATATTAAATTCAATTTGAAATTGAAATCAACGAACGATAGATGGCCCGATTGAGGAATCTGATTAACAAATCGCAATAATATCGTGTCTCTTTCAGGACAAGAAGTCGAGCTAACGATGCACGACGGTACTGTTCGCGACCTGTGCTTCCTCGAGGACACCTCGAACAAGTCGAGTCTGTTGATCAGCGGAGGTGCCGGCGATTGCAAGATCTACGTAACCGACTGTGCGACCGGCACACCTTTCCAAGCTCTGAGCGGCCACAGTGGCCATGTGCTCACCCTGTACAATTGGGGTGGTGCAATGTTCGTCAGTGGATCACAGGATAAGACTGTCAGATTTTGGGATCTTCGAACGAGAGGTTGCGTGAACATGGTCACACCAGCCACGGTACCTGGCAGCAGGGTTAGTTCAGTTCCTCTTCGACGGTGGTCATGTTCTTTTATAGAATGCTTAGCGAAGAATCTGATTGTCGAGTGATATCAGTAGATTTTAAGAAAATTTCTGATTTTCTGCGAGACAACCTGTTGACGATGTATAGTACAAAGTGATATAATTTTTAAACATATAATATTTATATGATGTATAATATATGAAAGTATGATAAAGTTTCGCAGATTGTAACTTGTTTAACGAGTACTCACACTCGTCGCGCGAAGAAAGAATATTTTAAGAGCACCAATGAAATGAAAAAAAAAGAGCTAAATTTATTCCGTCTATCCACAGTTTAATATTTTTCGACTCGACCGTCAGATTCGTCAATCTGTTTCTTAATTAGTGCTTTCTTCCTGTCATCGGTCCTGATTGGGGAAATTCTTTCCCTGGGAATACGATTTTTTTCCCACGAATATGACACAATTGATGTCATATATTTCGAATCTCCAAATTTATCGACATTGTCAACCAAAAAATATTTAATATTGATCACTGGTAAATCAATACGGAAAGGATTTCTATAATTCATAACGCAACCAGCATGCACCGACGACATCGACTTTTCTGTTGTTTGAGTTACGTTTTTCCGCCCGACGTCCGATAAAAATTTCGACCCACGTTTTTTGAATCGCACTCGATCATCTCTCCCCGCCATCACAAATCGCATTTCTCTCTTTCTCTAGTTTACACACACACACACTCTGTCTCTCTCTCTCTGAGCCTTCATCTCAGGATCGAATTTTTATCGGACGTACCCTAAAAGTAAGGTCGGAACGGAATCAGTATCGCGTGTCTGATTAGCATTTGATCCCGTTGCAGGTCGGCAGCCCGGTAGCTGCGCTCTGCGTCGATCCATCCGGACGTCTTCTGGTATCCGGTCACGAGGACAGCAGCTGCGTCCTCTTCGACATCCGGGGCGGCCGAACCGTGCAATGCTTCAAGCCCCACGCTGCTGACATCCGAAGTATACGCTTCTCACCTTCTGCGTACTACTTGCTCACCGGTGGTTATGATAACAAACTTGTTCTGACTGATCTGCAAGGTAAATTTATGCTATCCTTAACAGATAGGTAAATTTATGCTACTTTAGTAGGATCGTGCGTGACTAAATTGGTAGAAATGAGATCTCTTCTCTGGAATTATCATTTAATTGGCAGAGATTTAATTTATTTTCTGGAATTGACATTTAGTCGATAACTTCTCCTCTAGAATTATTATCATTATTATTTAATTGGTAGAAATTTAATTCGTTCTTTAGTAGTACTGTAACGTGACGTTCTGTGATGTATTTTGCTGTTACCAGCTTTAATGCAATAAATTTATTTATACGTTTTATTCTACTCCCTAAAGTTACATAAATAATTACGAATTGTCACCATAGTTATAATCCCTAAATAATAAAACATATTTTCTTTATTTTTTTATGATGATGACTGAGGAAATGTCTGAGATATCGTTTCAAAAGTAGAATATCATGAAATAGCATGCTGCTTTCCATCACAACTTGCAAATATTTTCTAGCATTATTAAAAATAAAGAAGAAGTTGAATTTAGACTGAGACATTCTGTACAATTTATTTTAACAATAAAGTGATGCACATTGAATTGCTTGTAGTAATATCTTAGTAATATCTTTTTTTCTTATATCCAGGTGATTTAACGATGCCCCTGCCCAGCGTGGTGGTAGCGCAACACCAAGACAAGGTTATTTCCGGTCGATGGCATCCGACGGAATTCTCGTTCCTCAGTACTTCCGCTGACAAAACAGCGACTCTGTGGGCTCTGCCGCCTGTCTAAACACGTCGATAACACGCATTCGTTACACTTACTTTAAAAAACGATCAGGCTTATACTCGATCACGATCGTTCGTTCTTTCCCGCTTATTTAAATCAACACCACGAATTGATCATTTTCTTTCTTTTTCTATGTATAACAAAGACGAAATCGAAAGAGCAATCCAAGCGACGCTAAATTTAATTTTTTCTTTTTTTTTTCAACAGCGAAACGTAAATTTTCTCTTTTATTAATCCACGAAAGAAATCGGAGCGAAAAGATCAGATCGTCGCCGGAAACGCGAGGACGAGCGATCGTGAACATGTATCGACGCAGAGCGGTGTTGGAACAGGAAGGAAAGGTTCATCACGCGTTCGAGTATAATTCAACCACGACCAATTAAAACTTCCTGAGGCACTGCAGTGAGGCTCGGTCGAGCGTGATTCAGACACAACGCGCGACGACACGTGTGAGAAACAATTATAATCACGCTGAAAAATATTGTTAACGCGCGTTACTAAGTAAAGGTTACACGCTTCGAGAGCCTCGAACGAGAATGAGTGAAAGTGGATTTTCGCGTAGAGACGACGTACCGAGTGTATCCAGATCGTTCTAATCGTTTATCGGCGACGGCGAATCGTCCGTTAGGAATCATAAGACTGCGGAAGAATCGACAAGAAGAACTATCGTCAGTGGAGATACTTAATACGAGTCGAGTCACGACGGTGAAACGTACACATCGTTCACAAAGTTTCTCTTTTCATTTTTCTTCTTTTGAAGGCAGCAATTTTATAACGAGAGATTTTACAAACGATGCGACGACACATCACACTATCGTTGTGAGCGTGTTTCTTGATAGACTCATCGTATAACGTTTGTCTCTCTGTCTTTTTTTATAGAGTTTCTTCGCGGTCGTGTGTTTTATCCCGGTTTGTACATACATTTAGTGATGAAATTGAAGAACGATGACCTACTGGAGACGGAAATCTCGTGTGCTCCCGATACACGCGTAATCCGCTCTTCGTAAGTTTTAGATTTTGAACGCTCTCTCTTATTACTTTTCGTTGCGAATACTTTCTAGATTTACGTTGCCGCTTAAACGTTTGAAGCATTCTTTACTTCTTGGACGAGACAAGCCTCTTCGTTATATTTCTCTCTCTCTCTCTCTCTCTCTCTCTCTCTGTCTCGAGAAAGAAGAGCACATTGTTGAATATAATTATTTGAAATCTTTGTAGTACGAAAAACACAATATCACGAACAAAATATTTATTTATTTTTCTTTGAAGTTTTAACGCGTTTCAAATTTTTTAGCGGCAATATCCCTGCGAATAATATTTGTAAAATTTACATAATTTTTTTTTTCTTTTTGTTGGTCCATGTTCTCTTTTCTATTTTTATTTAAATCGTTCGCAAAGCGTTTTTGTTCATAAAAAAAAAAAAAATAAATGAATCGTCGTCCCTGTCTTATCGATCCCCCGAAGTCACGCCAAATATTTGCATGTTACGCATATTATAATATATTAGATATCTATTTCATATTAAGAGGAACATATACGTACGCTCATTATTAATCGCTATTTTTTACCAAGACGATATGACGAGGAAAACAGAATTCTCTTCCGAGGGTGTCGGAAAAACTCGGAACGATGGAACTGATTAGTTCCGTTACGACGCGATAAACGTAGCACGATAAGCGTCGCGGACGAGGAAGCTTTACGGTTTACGTTATCGCTTGTCGCAATCGCCAAAGCTGTCTGATTAGCCCTGGAAAATTTTGGGGAAAAAGAGGGAGAAAGCCTCGCCGCTGCTCGTGACACCGGCGACGAAACGAATCGCATTTTTTTCTTGTATATAACGCGCACGTTTCTTCGACTTATTCGCCTGATCAAGCGCCAAGCATAATCGTGTCTCTCTCCTTTCGTTTTCATTTCAAGACGGAGATTAACCCTTAAGTACTATCATTATATTAGATTGTTGGAATTTTGCGTATTTCATTTTATTTCTCATTCCCTTTGATAGAGATTAGCAACGAAATCGATTCAAATCGAAAATTTCAAAATCAAGTGATCTACTTTGGGATTCGACGTTCTTCGTGATGACGGAAGTCAATAATAACATGAAATGAAATTAAAAATTGCAGAATTGAATAATTCACGATAGAGAGTGTAATAATGAAATTAAATTTAATTGAAAATTCCAGAATCAAGTAACTTAATAAGTAAGTGAAGCCTAAATTGTAATTGCCAAAGCTGAAATGATACCACTTAGGGGTTAACAAGTATCGTCTGTCTCTTTATGCCCGTAAATCATCCGCGCATCTAACAATTATAAATCGCACCGGAAAATTTTTTACGTGCACATGCCTGAATGCAAAAGAGAAGAGAAAAGAAGCGACGGTTTAGTGGAACTAATGCTGTGAGAAGTAGCAAAGTTACGGGAACGCTATCTGCTCTTTAAGCAATCTGAGACGTGAATACAGTGGTGCCTTCCTTACGTAAACCTCTGTATTCCGAATAAATATGTTAATATTACTATCAAAACGGAATGTCTGCTGGTAACTAGAATATCATCCTTTACGCGAACCTCTATTTTTCGAACGAATATCGTAATATTCGACACAGAACGGCTAGCTAGATCATCTGCTCCTAGCAGACGTTCCATCTTGGTGACAAAGCATGAAGATATTCGAAAAGTAAGGTCTTACGTACGAGAGATTCGACTGTAATCGAAGAAAGAAGAAGAAAGTCATCGTGTTTCGTGACAGAAGTGATATTCCGTTTCCCTGCACGAGACGCTGCCTCACGATCGATCATTTCGTTTCGTTCGTGACGCGCAGGATGCGTTCTTTGCGATTAATCGATGAAGAGCTTGGTTAGAAGGGAAGAAAAGGGAAAGAAACGAAGCGTCCGCGAGAACGCGTGCGAGCATCTGCTTCCGTATAGCAATTTGTCGTGCCTTCTGTCGTGACTGCTTTCGGCGATTCGCACTTATTTTTATATTTGTTCGTGTCCTCCTCTACCCCTCGACTTCTCCCCCATTTCCATTATCCTCCGCTCTTTCTGTCTGTCTACCCACCAGTTACGAGATATTAGAAATCATTCAACGATCCTCGAGAAATATCTTCATCCCATCGAGAAAAAAAAAACACTGTTACAAAACGCTGAAGTAAAATGAGGAAAAAAAATCTTTTCGCTATCTCGTACGATGATTTACCGTATCATAATATAAATATAAATATATATATATATTTATTTATTTATATAAATATAATATATATATATATATATACATAATGGTATACATATAGCATAACTTATAACTTTGTACTTTCCTGTAGATACGACATAATACTGTCACGTCTAATTTAAACAATAAAATTTACGTTATTAAAACGACGAGCGTTTCTCCAGTACGTGGTACGTCCTTTTCACTTTGCTACGACTAGTGCTTCTAATTACTATAGAAAATCTCACAAATTACTATCTTCTGTTACATAGGTGAAAAAAATTGAGAATCTCGAAATCTGTTTGAGACACGTCATCGATAGTTAAAAGCAAAAGAATAGCTTCGCTAAATAAATTCTCTGATCGGCACGATCAAAGAAACATTGATCAGCTTTCCGGTTTTTTTCAGTAATAGATGTAATCAGAGCGATAATAATAAAACCGATTACCTAGCTCGAGTGACGAGAGGATCCCCAGGCATTTAGATCGTCGATTTTCCGAAAATCTCCAATAATCACTGGGCAATCATGTAATCTTCCACCCGCATTGTTTACGCGGTCAAATCGCCATTGCTACACCGTAAGATTCTCTGAACCGGTGCTCTAGTTCATTTCATCCTTTCATTTAACCCTCATTACGTCGTCGAGTTGTGGAACCGGCAATTTCGCGAGAATGAAATTCGTATCCCATCGAGAAATTAAAAGGAGCCAGCATTATGGGAGGTAAACGCTTCAGTGAATAGATTGCGTTAAAAGTTTAATAAAAATGGACCACGATAACAATGGAAACGTCCCTGGTAGTTATATCAAAGCGATAGTATTAAAAGATGAGGTAAATCTGAAAATTATTGAGATTTTTTAAAGAATTATCTTCTTGTAGCTCTTGCTGGAATTTCGAAAACGAAGAAGTGAATCTCTAGTTCATACTCTAACGAAGAGAAGAAATTCGAACAATTGGCTCGATGTATACGTATATGTGTATTTGCATCTTCTAATTTCCTGTGAAATGCACGAACATTCGCAAGTCTACTTGTAACACATTTCAAACCGATTCGATCGCACAATAATTTATACTAATCATGACCATCTGGTATCTATATTCAAATATATTTGGTATATTTCTGCGCACATTACATGCGTCCTGCGTATTTCTGCATCCTCAAATTTCCCACAAACGCATAGAAATACTCGCAGTCCATTCATTGCACGTTTCAAGCCTAACGCGATCACAGAGTCTACATCAGTCGTCCGTTCGCCCACTAATTTGGGGCAGTGTCAATTACGACGGTACTCGATACGAGACCAGCTGGTGTCTCCTAATACTCACGAATCAGGGCGAGGTCTTCGAAAATGCCGGAGGACAAGCTGGTCCCGAGGCTGGGACCCACCCACGAGATTCTTAAGCGGCGGCATCCGTCGATTCGACGAACTCGCCTGTGTCGGTCCGCGGTTCACAGATATCCTCGAAATCCTCACCGCGGGCCAGGCACCCTAATTGCCGGGGCGCCAATGGATAAACGCGGCCGGTCGGTCCCCGAGGACAGAGACGGTTTTCTTTCTCGTTCGGAAGCACACCACCTACGATCGGAATTCCGTCCTCTGGCTGGAACCGTGGCGCGTCCACCGCGTTGTGCACAGACAGTTCAGGAATGCCCCCCGAGCTGCGACGATCCTGTAATGTTACGTTCTAGACGCGCAAGAACGACACAGAACCTCCGGCATCTGCCGGTAATTCGAGGATTCGTGCCGAGTGTCGACCGTTGGGATGATCTCTAGATGAACTCCCCCCCAGGTACTGAAAACTGTCCGAGATGATGGACAATCGAAGGGTGCCATTGTTGAAAATACCAAAGTGCCAAAGTTTAAAAGAATTTTTCGAACACTGAAAAATGTTCCGAAACGGGAATATACGAGCGTTGCTGGATAATATTCATGCGAAAACGAAGAAGATGTCATTTCTTTGGGAAGAATCAATTGACCATCCTTTACTTCGACGTATTTGATTTGATCCAACATCTTTCTCATCTTTTAATCTTATTCGTGTAATACATAATTAATGCAAAATAAGTCGCAATTGCTACAGCAAAATCGAAAGAATTGTTCTTTTATCCCGCTGTTCACCAGATTTGATATTAACCTTCTTGTTATTCTTTGATGAAAGAATGGTTCGCGAGATACATACTCGCATGCCTATGTAAGAGACTCTGCAATTCGTTTTACTCCGAAGGTACGAATTTGAATATCCTTGACGCTTGAATTATTGAATTATTCAATTCAGAAAATGGCAAGAATCAATAGAACGAAAATTGAGAGGTTCTAGAAGCGAATAATAGAGGGATTAATCGACACGTGAAGAAGTTCGAAACCTGAAGAAGAAGGAAATTCGTGTAAAGGAATCTATAATTCACGATATAAACGTCATCTAATTCGTCTCTCTTCGATAATTTAAATAATCTCGACGCGTAAATTATTCGACTAAATGATAATAAAAATCGACGAAGATCGAGAGACTTGAAGAGTGAATAATAATGGATGAAGTAATTGGCACGTGCCGCGAACTATTCCTCGGGTCGGGTGGTAGAATTTTCGAGGTGAAACGCGTTCAATTTCCGATGCGTAATAACAATAATCAAGCGGTCACGGTTCCGGGAAGTATCGTTCAGCTAATACAATCTCTCGCAATTAAAAGAATTGAAGGGTGGAAAGGAAATTTGAAGGTTCGAAAAGCGTAAACAAAGTCGATCTTACTGCCTGTCGATCATGGCGCGGAACGTCGCTTCAGTGTAGTGATAGAAGAGGATACGTCGCGCATTAGGCTAATCGCACCGTTAAATAATTCATCGGACGTGAGGCATTCAAATTAATAACGTATTACTGGAATCGCCTCCAATTCGGCTCGAACGCGGGGATTGCTTTGTATACTCTATCATTCCCGCAGTGGTTCTCTGTTTCGACGTTTCTTTCAATACATTAGTTGTTGGAATCTGTTTTTCGAAAGCTTTACTGATATTTAGAGATAATTGGGAATTCTCTGATTATTAGAATGAAATGAAAAAAATTTAAAATTGATACTTATTTACTGATGTATATCTATCTATCTATCTATCTATCTATCTATGTATATATAT
>WIUT01000645.1:0-39940 GCA_010645135.1 Tetragonula clypearis
TTATTATTATTTAATTTTTATCTCAATTCAATTTACGCAAACATTGCCAAACCAAGCGATTTCCTCAAAACGATTTACATCGAGTTGAATTTTAAAATCGTTCACTTAAAGTCCAAGGATCTTATGGAAATAATGCCTATATAATTTTGTATTATTATTATTTAATTTTTATCTCAATTCAATTTACGCAAACATTGCCAAACCAAGCGATTTCCTCAAAACGATTTATATCGAGTTGAATTTTAAAATAGTTCGACTAAAATCCAAGGATTAGGAAGCAGGTACTTTCGAAAGGAAACGCACACGAATAATTAAACATTTCGTTCGCCGAGGCGATTTTAAGCAGCGTATCCTGTCGTTTGCTACGCGAAACGATTACGTTTACGACCGGGATCGACAGGTTACGTCGGTTACTTTCGCGAAAAAGCAAGCAAGCTACAAGATCGTTCGCGTGTGGCAACAGCCGCGCTCGCACGCGTTCAGACGCTTGTAACAAGCCCGATTTAATTAATTCCGCGGTAATTAATTGAAATAATTATCGTGCTGAAGCTCGTGTCTCGCGGACAGGTTGCGGGAGTTTCTTCTTCGTTTCGCGATTTCCCTGGCCATCGAAAATTCCGGTCATCGCGATCGGCGATCGAAAGAGAACTGGCAACAATTAACAACGAACAACGCGATTACGAATCACGAGATTTTCGCTCTGAGGTGTAAAATGAAATATTCAACTGTTTCGTGAAATTTCTTGTAAATGTAAATAAATTGAGACATGAAATATTGAAATAAAATAAAAAAAAAAAAATAAATCACAATAAGTAAAACACAGCAATGAAATTATATTCAACTGTTATCGTAAAATTATTATAGGTAAGTAAAATATCGTAGATAATTTAATATAGGTAATTAAAATATCGTAGAGCAAGATAAATAAAATAAAAGATTACAATAAATAAAATGAAGTAATAGCAAGACGTTTCCGAGGAAATCTGAGAGTTTTAGGATTTTCAATAAATCCTTGATTTCTGGAGTTTCGGGGAACTCTGAATTTCGTTCGAATTTTATAGAAAATCTCGTTCTGACTTCACGAATCTCGTGGAAAACAAAGGATTTTGGAGATACAGTCTTTTGGAGACAAAGTCTTAAACAAAGAAATCGACAATTTCAGTGGTTTCCTTTCCAAAAAACGATGCAACCGGAGAATTCGGTTACAAATTCTCAAACTTCAATACTCTCGTGATTTACATTTTCGTTTAGAGCGTGACAAATTTTAAGATAGATCTCACCTTCTATGACGCACGTCAAAATTTAGATAATTAACAATTCTTTACGAGAGCGATATTGAAAAATATGTATACACCGGTTGACTGACGCTAATAAATTCACGAAGTTAAGCTATTGTACGAAGACTTTACTTTTCTAATTTCATGTCGTTGCCGATGAGTTGAATCGCACCTCAGGAAAAACTATTCAGCTTCGGGAAACTAATGTGAAAAAAATTTATCATCCGTCTTTTTCGGTTGAAGTTATTGCGACGCGAGAACAGAGACGTTCGATTTGTTATTTTTTCGAATAGCGATCCTTCTCTGAGAAAACTTCGGACTCTCCTCTGTTTCGTTTAATTAAAGCCCACCTTCGTGTTCAAATGCTTCGAAATTCTCGTGTCACTTGCAGGATTATGCGAGATTCATATTAAGCGAAGATAATTCATTGCTCCAAAAGCATAAAAGAACGTATCTTTTTTCTTGTCCAGGTGCATTTATGAAATTTTAAATTTAAAATCCTCCGCACGTGGATATTTAAAATTATAATTAACAACCGTGTGTGTGTTTTAATTCTCTTGTTAAAGAAAACTCATTAAAAAATCGTTTTTATTCAAATGCAATCTGAGTCGTACATGGTTTCTCCAAAAATTCACCAGTTTTAATAAAAATTATCAGATTTACAAGAATTACTATCTCCGGAGAGATAATGTTAATTTGATCGATTTTTAAGTTATTTCGATTGCCAGTGATCAGTGATGCGAGAGATCTGATTAAAGAAATTTATCTATCAAATATTACGATAAATACACTCTGCATATTTTATGTATTTTTATACTCACCAATTTTTTAGTAGTACAAAATCAGTCGTGAGGCTTACGTAATAATGAGATTGAAGATATAATTTATTAAAAATCTCGTCTTCTTTGACGATAGAACAAAGTTTAATTTCACACGCAATCTGTCTGTCTACCAATTCGTAACGATTGATTCAACGTAATTCGATAAATCGCACTGATTTCACCAATTCAATTCAATGACTACCAAACTTTACAGAAGCAACAACACGTGCAACAATGTTACTAATTTAATCAATCGGTTGAAAGTCTAAATCAATTAGTTCGATCGATGTAGTCAGAGTAATTCGAAAATTACCCGTTCAACCTTGATCTGAATTGCCAGCTGAAAGTAAAAAAAAAAAATAATAATAATAATAATTCACTGACTGATTCAATAATCAACTCGCTCGCTTAATAAATAAATGGACCATCCAGTAAATGCATAAAGCCACGATCGAAACGGATTAAGGAGCCAATCGAAATTTCCGGCAGTTTGTTGGATAAGTACGCATAGCTGATGAAAAATCCACTGTTAAGCCGACAGAAAACGAAACTTGACTTTCCTCGGTGGCGTGGTGCGTGCGTGTGTGTGTGTGTGTGTGTGTGTGTGTGTGTGTGTCCCGAACGGCGAACATGATCTCAATTACACGGAAAGCGATAATCCCCGGATCTCCGAGCCGACTCTCGATAAGCAAGCTTCCTCTTTCAAGGCTCGCGATGCCTCTATCCGGTCATTCCGTTCGGCTAATTAAACCTCCAGATGAAATGGTAATTGCACGAAAGTTGAACCTGCCCGTCGGCCCGTGGCCATTGTAAACCGTCGCGTTTCGTCAATCGTCGTTTTCCGGTTGATTAATGATCATGCCGTGAAAATTTTATTGCCCAAACAGGGTGTTGCTTCGTCGCTGTATTGTTGGGAATCTTAACGATATTTCGCGCCATTTTGGACGATTCAGATACGGGTGTTAGATTTTGGATTTCATTGGTTTCGGAATTGTAGAAATTTGTGGGGATTATAATTATCGTCGCCTTGAGGTATGAAACGTTGAAAGATGTTCAATGTTTTCGATATTATAGATATTATAAGATCATTTGTTGATCTCATCGAATGAAATCAATGAGAGTGAATGTAAGAGAGAGAGAGAGAGAGAGAGAGAGAGAGGTCCGAGTGAAAGTAAGGGAGAAACGAAACTTTAGAAACAGATTCTTAAGAAATGAACTATTTTCAAATTTATCATTACGTATTTTAAATGCAACTATTTGACCGAATTGTAGAAATTTATGGAATTTATTATCATTTTAGAGTACGGGGAATGAAACATTGAAAGTCGAATTAATTATTACGAAATTATCATTCAGTTGGAATTGTGGAAATTAGTAATTATCGGTAAAATTAGAATAAACGACATTGAAAAATAAAATGGGTAAAATTAGAATAAATGACATTCGAAAATAAAATGGAAACATACTCAGAAATTATATCCTAACATAATTAGAAGTTAGATTTAGATTGGGGTTATTTAGGGGAATCTTGGTGCAAGTAAGGGAGAAACGAAATTTCAGAAAGTGAATTTTTACAAATTATCAACTTGCAATTCTACGAGTTACTCACTACCAATTCGTAAAAATTACAGTCGTGCAACTGTTTAAAAGTAAAATTCGCAATGTAACAGAGTAATGTAATTACCGATTAATTCATAATTACTAGCTTGCCGACTTGTAAGTTCTTTCTCTCGTAATTTCAATTTCCATTTCACAAAGGCATTTGTTGGTAAATGTAACTTAGTAATTCGTAATTCGAAATTTTCACGATCTTTTCGCGATATTTCACTGATGATGTTTAATTTGACCGTGAACAAACGTAACATTATGCCAGCGAGCATTAACGCAATTAACGCGTGAAATGTTACAAAAGAATTTCAATAGGTAAAATTTATTCGAAGTAAAACAAATTGGTAAAGAAATTGATGTGACTTTCATTCGTTGGCAACAAGGATGTCATGCAACAAATTATAGCCTTTGAAACGTAATTATTGGGACGCAGAAAGGTCAATTAATTCGCCAGTCTGCCACAAAATTAGCTCTCCATCGGTAATCGTGTTTCACCGTAATAATTCTACGGCAACAAATTCGGTTTCGTGCCAAATAGGAACAAATAGAGTAATAGGTTTTACGCGGGAACAAGTGATCGAAACACATCGATAAACTAGTTACCTGAAGTAATTACTGAAGTTTAATTTCACTATCAATCCGCGTACACACACGGAAAATTCTGACTGCGATTAATCACATCCTTTCAATTTAATCAAACGAAACTAATTCTCCGTCAAAGGGACGGAAGGAAATTTTCGTTTCCCTCGGCTTTTTAACTTTGAAGCTTATTAACTCTGTTTCCTATAAAGGAAGAGAGCTTTTCGATCAGCCTTTCGATTTTAATTAATTTTTTCTTTCTCTAAAAAAAAAAAAGTCTGTTGTTTGCGTCTCACTGGTCCTTCCGTGGCTTTCTCTTCCGTCAATTTCTGAATTCGCGGTTTCCTATCTGACCTCTATCGTTCCTTTAATCAAACAACAACGAAGTTTCAACAACGAAAATTAGAAAAAAATCCCGAACGAAACAAACAGGTTTAACTAAACACGGAAGAAACAATGTCTCGTTTGCTCGATTTATCTCGAAAAGGTTTCGACGAACATCGTCAGATGTTCCTCCAGTTGCTACACTTCGTGGACGTCCTCGATTATATCGTCATCCAGACGACGTCACGGTCTCTATTAACGCTGCAAATTTGCCCTGTCAAAGAACCGAATTTAGCCAATCGCGACTCGTGAAATCGGCCACGAATTTAGCACCGATAGAAGACCGCCAGAGGGATCGAAGGGACACACCTGGCCATCGTGCACCGGTGTGCACGCCTCTGTTTTTCGGGCCGCGGGTGCAGCCCGAATCCAATTCTTTCCAGTTCACAGACAGGATGTATCGATTATCCGATATAAGTTCGACGTGTGACGCCGAGGTCAGCCTGGCTCGCTGGGAACATGATTAATTAAGCGCCGGGCTGGGTGATAAAAGTTGAAAGTGATATCAGTTGTGCACTCGATTTTAGAGAAAGAAGAAACGAAGGGAACGATGTTTTTTCTCTTTTCGTTGCTGGATTTTTCCAGCAGAAGAATGGAAGTTTCTTACTTCGTCGGGATTAGCTTCATTTCGTTGAACCTATAAAGGCGGATAAGATGACAAAATTCTTTTCGAAGGGACGAATTACTTTTGTAGGATTTACTTCGGCAAAGCGAAGAGAATTTGAGCTCGTTCTTTGAGGAACGTAGAATTTTCTTCTGCGGATGACCAATTTTTTCTTTTTTTTTTTTTCTTTAAAGTGATTCGGATTGTTTCTTCTCGCTTGGAGAAATCTTGTCGTATAAGCAAGGAAATTCGTATCTTCGGATACAATGACGAATTTGTTTTATTATCCTTTTGTTGTAATGTTATCCGGATATCTTAATATAGCTTTTAATCGTGTATTTTATGAAAATTCGTTCGTTTTCACGAACACAATTAAAAAGGACGAATGCGAATGCCTAAAGCTCTGTTTCACTCTGTTTAAATGTTCTGAAAGAGTTCGAACATTCTCTATTTTTGCCTACATAAATTTCCCATGAAATGCATGCACGTTTCTAGTCTATTAATTAGCAACTTAAAATCAATAACAGTTTTCCACCAAGTAATAATTTCCACAAGTAGATCTAAGAGAAATCAAACTTACTTACATCACACTGAAACTTTTCGTTATCGAAGGTTTTTTTATGATTTTGATCCTTGACCGATCGGATACTGATTGGACAAACTCTGTAATTTTTAATCTGGCACAATTTCATTACTCGTTATTATAAAATATAGTACAATGCAAAGTGAAATTGAACACCCAAAATTAAGTAATTTCATGATAATTATATACAGTAATTAAGTATTAATTACTAATATAAGTGAAATTACTAATATTACTGTATTATTGAATAATTTAACAATTTATTGTAATTATAATATTGCAACATCAATTTCAGTAATCTAACGTGAATTATTTATTGTCGTCTATAGCATCAAACAATACTGTTTGAATGAACTGACTTTTAGAACGAATAATTTCGTTAATTTCACTAAATTATCGACTCATTGTCAAATCTGTCATTCTATATAATCGACAATTATACTTAAAAAAAAAAAAAAAAAAAAAAACAGACGACACACGTCAACAAATGAGTACGTAAAAACTTGTATAAAGTGCTACCCTTCTAAATTTCTTCTCGCTGAACGCGGTTCAGTCCACCGCGTGAAGAAATATTCGCCAACGTAATGGAACACTTTCGTGTGTTGTTAAAACCGTTGTTAATGTGTTTCCATTGTGCGATGGAATAGTTTGTTATTCCCGGCGAAAAGAAACAAAACGTGAATGTCACGTGTTTCGCGTTCGATGCCAACAGCTCGCTCGCTTTCCTTACAGTGGCTCTCTCTTTCTTTCATTCTTTCTTTCTCTCTCTCTCTCTCTCTTTCTTTTATATAAAAAAAATAACCGCTTACAAAGCATAGGAATATTTTTCATTCTTTTCAACGCGTCGCTTTTTTGCCGCATTGGAAAAAAAGAAACGTGCCTTGGAAAATAAACTTCCGAACAAAAAAAGAAAAAAACAACCGGTGCCCCCCTGTGCCAGAGGCTACAACAGCAAAATGATTAAAACACGTATGTACGTATGTACATACGTATGTACCGCGTGCGACAGAACCGTAATTCCCCTCTCATTATCGCGATTGTTTCGTTTTCACAAACGATTCGCATGAAAAGGGAAACACGACGTCAAACAGCCGCCGTTCGATTGTTACCAAACGTCACGTGGAATACTTAGATGCAACAATTTGCGTTGCAATCAACGTTTGTACATTCGCTTGGTTTGAAAATTGAAATTCAAATTGACATTTCTTACGTCTTGCGGCGGCGTCTTACGTTCGATCATCATTCGCAGCACGTCGCGAATGTAAATCCTCGTTTTTAATTTTATTTAAATTTCGAATGCAAATTCTTCTCTCTCTCTCTCTCTCTCTCTCTCTCTTTTTCATCGGAAAAGCGAATTGCTTCCGAAATTGCTGCCGAACATAAATTATCGTTTTAACGTATCCCGTTGCTGAGAATAAATTATTTACGTGTAATTTATGCGTTTTATTTAATTCAAAGGTAAAACGTTTCGCGTGGCTTCGTGCGATCAATTGAATTTTAATATATAATTGAGTTCGATGCTAAGAGCGTTCGATGCGAATATTGTTTGAAATAATTTTAATGTCTCTTTTTCGTTTGCGTCGAAAGTTAGATAGAAATAATTCGTCTAACTCTAGTTACTCGCCGATTTCTTCTGGACGCTTTTTACGCTTCTTTCGAGCACGTAAATACTTTTAAATATTTTTATCGTCCTACGCGTCAATCTGTATTCAAAGATTCTTCCGCGATAACCTGTTAAATTTTCACTCTGCTCTTCTTTTGCTGCTCAATTGCCATTTTGCGGAAATACGGGATACGAAAGAGAGAAAGAAAGAAAAACGCGCGAATTCACGCACAGAAAAAAAGTGGAAATTTCAAACTCGTCGATCGAATTTCGAAAACCATGAGAAAACATTCTAGTTTCCACGAGAGGGGTTACCCTTCCTTTCAGACGCTATGAAACTTGTCCATTTTACGTCCAAATCATTCTAAATTTCACCTCCATTCTTCTCTCGTTCTAAATATTTCACTTCACAAAAGATACAAAACGCGACAAAACGCTTTTCACCACGGTGTATAAAACGGTCTACCAGGAAATCAGCCGAAGACAGTCGACCACCATTCGCGAATTATTAAATATTTTTCGCGCGATGAGATTCATTCACCTTGCTTCCCTCGCCTCCATCGTCAGCCAGTTATCGTTTGACAGTGAAAAATTCACACTCGGGTTTCATCCTAGCCTAGCTAGCTGGTTAATTCGTCCTTTCGGCGAATTCATCTTCGGCGACGCGACCTTAATCGACGAGCTGATTTACATATACGTGAGAATTATTCGCGAACGAGTAAATCTATCACGCGGCGAATGAGGAGGAAGTTTTTTCTTTTTTTTTTTCTCTCGGGGAAATTTCATCGATCGTTACTACGTCGGGATGAAAACAGGGCTGTTTTTCTGCGAGCGAGCCGATAAACGGAGAGAAAATCGCTCGTAAGGGCTCGTAACGGATAAGCGTTTTATAGGAAACCGATTCAAATTTTTCGCGATTATGTCGCTAGTTTGTTTGAGACTGAGAGGAGAAATACTTGTAACTTTTTGGGGCGATATCTGCGATCAAATATCTTCTCGAAACACTTTCGTAGACATTAAAGCGCGAAATGGAAGGAATAAGTGATTCTATCTCCTTTTTCTTTTTCTGTTTTTTTTTTTTTTTTTCTTAGGAAAAAATGGGACAATGATATTTAGAGGATTGAAACGAAAATTATTTACCGTATATTAATTGTGAATTCTTCGAAAGAACTCTCTAATATTAACTAGATAATTTTAACATCAATTGGACATACGTCATCGCAAATGAAAATTGAAATTTCATGTCTATTCTGATTATAACTGAGGTCTTTGCGAGTGTTAATATAATCCAACTTATTTCTAATCTATTTCTGAAAGAAATTTGGAAAATTTCGAAAGCAACGGAAATTAAAGAATTCTAACGAAAGTGTCCTAATTATCCTGAATGAGAAATGAAATAATAAAATAAATAGGAAATAGAAAAGAAAATTAACACTAATTGGAAGAAGAAAAATTTGCACTGAATAGATTAGTACAGTCTCGAATTCGAAAAGTCTCAAAAGATGAATTTTTGAACTCTATCTTTTCAAACAAAATTCTAAAAAAATGAAGCAAATTCGATAGATTGAAAAAATACGTGTTGCGTGAATAGAAAATTACGTAACACGACTCTGAATTCTTTGTTCTTTGTGAAAACTGCTTTTTATTACATATGCATATATCGCTTTAAAAATTGTTCAAAATTTTCCCCGAGTTTAAACCGAAGCGAGACGTTTATCGCGAGATACATAAGCGTTTGATAATTACACAATCTTGCAGCACAAGCATACACGATGAACGATCAAGGATCCGGACGTGGAAAAGCAACACTCACGCAACTTTGAAGCATCAGACGGTTGTTTGTTAGTCAAAGCGAAGCAACATCGAAAGCGACACAAACTGTAAATTATCGAAAGTTGCGGACTCGAATTACGCGCTCGATTAATTGTGCGTAAACGCGACGAGAGAAGCAACTTCGCGAAGACGTAATCGTTTAAATGATTTTTCATCATTCGCTTAACTTGAAGTCCGACGACGAGAACCTTGCGAGGAAAAATAGTACCGTCGAACGTTTAACTTTTCTAAAAATAGACGCAAGTATTTCTCTCTCTCTCTCTCTCTCTCTCCCTCTCTCTCAAAATCTTATCTTTTGGAATTGAACGAGAACTTCGAGCCGTTGTCATTAGGAGTTAAAGATTATCGAGTTACAATATCAAAAAGTATATCGAGAAGATTAAAGAATAACTGTTCGAATAATTTTTCAAACGATCGTCTATCAAAAATTCGTCGACAAATTTCAGTTTTATTGTTTCATTTGAAAAGTTGCTTTTTTTCTTTTCTTTTTTTTTTGTTTTTTTGTCAAGAAAAGAATCGCGGAAATTTGTAGATAACGACGATCCAATAGCGAAATTTCTCACAGCTGTCGAAGACTCGGCGGGAATTTCCGAGAAAAAAACACTTTTTCGTGAAGGTTTCTAGCTTTCGAGACGGATTTCTTTTTGCCTCTCGGCGTTCTTCAAATCGACGAGAACGCGATTTTCGTAGAACCCGTAGTACTATGATCCAGAACGGAACGCGGGATCTAGTTGCGCGGCACGAGTTCAAAACTTCACTTGGCTCGATTCACTTTTGCACGCTTCTTTTCAAAACTAAATGCAAGAAAACACGTCCACGTGTCATGACGAGTCACAGAGCAGTTAATTTCTAAACTATCGATCAATATTACAAACTGTAACTGTCTCGGAGGATCGAAGAATTTTCGTTCAGTCAGTTAGACAATAACCGAAAGTGTAAAGCTTCCTCGAATTATCGCCGATAATTGTCAGAGAATCTCGAACGAAAAGTTGAAAAACAAGGGGCTGCGGAAGCTCCGAAATTCCGCGAAACTTCTCCGTAACGTGAGAAACTCGGGAAATTTCCAAATTCAATGAAATTCAGCGACGAAAAACTCGATGCACGGAAGAAGAAGAAGAAAAAAAAAAAAGAAGCACGAAAGGGTGAAACGAGAAAGTGAGTGAAAAGCGTTTGCAAAGAATGCAGCAAAAAGTTTATGCAAAGTGTATCGACACCACCAACAACAGCCAACAATCACGCACAACAGTTGCTCTGAACCGACTGGTGTTTAAACTCACGATCGCCTGGCAAAGCAAGAGGAAGCACAGCGAGATCCGGCGCGTTTGGTTGGACCGCGAGCGCGAGGATCGCTGCCGACTGCGGACAGTTCGGGCAAACTGTCGGCACTGTGACGCTTGTCGAGGGGTTTTCTACCCCCTAGTGCCGCCACCTGAAGCCGCAGGGGGTCCTTCGGGGCGCGGGTAGCCGTAACCGTGTGTCTCTCTGTGTGTCCGTGTCCGTGTGTGTGTGTGTGTGTGTGTGCTATGCGAGAGCAGCGCGCACACAAGCACACGGAGCCTGTCAGGAGCCTTCGCCGTTTCCATGGCGATGAGGCGCGCGCGTGTTGCTGGTTCCGCGCGCCGGTGCATGCGCGTGCCCTTCAGCGAACCGCTGGCAACAGGTTTTGGCCCTCGCCAACCCCGGAACCGACCAACGTAGGGAGCTGCTCCCCGGTATAATCCCGGATGCGGATCGAGAGATCGATACTCCGCTATACAATTTCTAGACGCGTTCGCTAGAGCTTCGACTTTCGAAGGGCCAGATTATGGGGAAGTTTAGTACGTATGGTGTAGTAGCGGTACAGTAGCTACATCTGTTGCCATTTCTTTATTAATATCGACAAACGACAGCTGCTTTACTCGGCAGTTTTACTTAAGAGTGAAAGAGTTTTGTGTACGTTGCGGAGGTTAGAAACAATTACTTGCATGAATTTCTGAACGATAATAATATAGTTGTCACATCAACGACGTGATGGATTATCATGGTGATTTTATATTAATATTGTGTATTACCATATGTTGTAATATTGTATTATATTGTAATAATTTAATGCATAATATATATTATATATAATATTACTAGTCTTCTCATTTGTTTATTATTAATTTTGTAATATTTGGTACGAGAAACAGTTATATGTTACATTATAATAATATAATGTATTAATAATAATATATTATTGTTACTAGTTTTCTTATTTATTCATTTTTTATTATTAGATTGCATGTTGGATTTTCATGCATTTATAAGAAATTTAAAGATGCAAGATCACGAAAAATATTCGAATTGCAGTGACTTTTGTAATATTTGGCACCAGAAACAATCTTCGATTTTTTTTCAGTTATATTTCCAGAAATGTGATCTTGTATAAAAATCCACGGTCTAACTATTATTGATAATTATTAATCAGTAAAAATGTCTTATTATCTTACGATAAGAATTATTGTAACAATTTTTTTTATCACGTCTTTTGAGAAATATTTGCTCAACATCGTCGTATTAAGCTTCTTGTAAATATTCAGACTTCGCGACTTCAAAGAGTTGGAGACTTTTTCCCCCTTTAATTAGTCTACGTGAGTCTGCTTAATGCCATTTCAAACGTGCAGATCATCCTTAATTTTCAAGGTAAAATTTTAGAACTTATACAATTTCATCGATATAATATATAACATGCAACTCCCGTACAATTCCACCAACAATATTAATTCAAGTATACATATGGACAAAAGATTATTGATGATCTGTAACTTAAGTACCCACGTACTTAATAACGATTACAATTACTTGTGAGAAACTCGTAACTCGAGATAATCAACTCGAGATAATCATTCAAAAAACTTCCGATGTGAACACCAATAATACAAAATTCCACCAAAATAATACCGATCCAATTGTCCATTGCTATCGAGAAACTGTCGGGTAATATAACACGCGACTCGTAAAATTTCGTCTAATCAATATTCGTTCGTAACTCGTGACACGCAACGTCGATCGAGAAAATCGAAAAACGCTTCTCGCGAGGAACAGTAGCAGTATGCAACAAGACGGAACAAGAGGCGTTCCTTTCACTGTCAGCTCGTGGAACTACGAGACCGGACCCTCCAGAGGGGGGAGGGGGGGGGCACGTAATGCAAACGAGGTCGAAAAACTGCGACCTTCGTCGAAAGAAGAAGAAGAAGACCTTTCTTTCAGACACGTTCGACTTCTTCGGCGGTCGCCGATTCCTGGCTGGCCTTGCGCCGCTTATCGCGATCTGGCTGCCGATCGAGACACTTCGACCTCGTTATCGAGCGGTTTCGCGGGCTTCGTCTCCGTGCACGCGCGCCCGGCCCATTGATCGCGAAGAATAGCCCGCGTTATGTAAGAACCGAGCGGTGAAACAGCCTCTTTCTCGTCTCTGTGTTTTGTCGAACGTGAATCGTTCTTGCCACGCTCTTCTCGCGTGTGAACAGTCGTTACTTCTGAATAAATTCGCGAAAGGAGACTGAGGATACAGATACTTCGAAACTGGAAGAATTGGAAGAATAATCTGCGAAGTGTTGCCAATTGTTCTGCAGGAGGGAAAGAAAAATTTTAGCCATCTACTTTTTATTTCATTGAAAATGAAAAATATCCTTTCCCGAAAGTGAGAATTTATTTGTTTCCAGTTACCTTTTTGGGACTCGAGGAAGAACAAATGTTAATTGATAATTTGTCACGGTATTATAAATACTTCCGTTCCCTACAGTTTCACAATAGAGTCTAAGTATCACTGGACGACGAATGAAATATTAAGCATTGATTTTTAGAACGTTAATAAAATAGAAATTTTAGCAAATAATAGGGGGGAAAAAAGTATTTAGATTAATAAGGAAGAAATTTTAGTAAAGAGAAAAAAAAAGAAAGTTACATTCAAACCGTGAGTCTATAGTATACAATATAGTATATAATATATTAAAAAAGATATGATAATATAATATATTCAAAAGAGAGATTTAGTTCAAAACAGAGCTTCGTAATCTATCGAATACAATTTTGCAAACATATTCATAAAGGATAGTATATTAATAAATAAATTAACAAAATGGACGCTTTCAAGGTTCAAGTCGATCCTCGATCATTATATTTTACGAAATAGAGCGCGAAACATTCAAGTGTTTGTCAACTTTAGATTTAGGCACAAGGTTAGCTGTTTACAGGTGTCGTAAATATAAAACGCACTGCGTTGTTCATTGCAGCTTCTTTCACGGAACGTGTGCTTCGAACGAATGTACCTTTGTTCATTTTTATTTGCAACTCAAGACGAACTGAGGAAGTACTATGGTCTCGATACAAAAAAAAAAAAAAATAGATTAGTTACTAAAGCGTGTATATAATTTGAGATTATCCGGTTTCTTCACTTTTCTTCTTTTTTTGATATTTTTTTTCTTTTTCTTTTATGTTGTTCTCGATAGAGAAATATAGAGACAAGGTGTCTGTTCAAGAGAGTAATATAAAAAAATACCAAACAGAGCATTTTAATTAATCGACCTTATAATGTCGTGTAATTACACATTATGGTATTTATTTAGAAGAGAAAGCAAATTTCAATCCTGTGTTTTAATCCTAGTAAATTTTAATTAATCCTATTTCGAAGCCTAAATTCCATCCCTTTAAACTGAACGATAATAAGTGCAAACTATAAATAACGTGTTTCGATGTTTCCTGTCTAAAATAGTGCTTATCCGAGAACATTGGAAGGACAATTGCCAGGCAAGGTCTCTAACATAAAAATTAAAACAGAAATAGTACAGATTAATAATAATAACTAAAATAACGTTAAGATGTCGAATAATTATTGCTCACTTTTCTCGAATGGAGTAATCCTATTTCTTCCCGTTTCCCTTACCGATAATTTTACCCATAGACCACCAATACCGGAAGAGAACTCGCGCAGCGACAGGAAACTCTCGACAAGAAAAAAAAAAGTAAAAAAAAAGAAAAGGAGAGAAATTGGAAATTGAATTTCCATCGAACGCGTGCTCGAAAGCAATCTCGCACTGTGCGAAACACGCGGCGGCTGCGATGCAATTCGCGGTGCAATTATTCGCGAGGCATCCAGCGCGGGAAGAACCGGAAGAACGAAAGCCCGCCAACTTTTAAGTAAGATAGCGACGCGGTTAGGTTTTTGATTCTCCGTTTGAAAATCCGAGAGAACGTGCGCCACGTTCGCTGCACGAATATACGTTTATACTCGAGACCCGAGTCATCTTTTTCTCATCTTTCGTATGATTCGATATTCACTGGACCGATTAATTAACCCTTTGCACTCCGTTGTCGCTGTCGCGGCGACATCAAAAGGAAACAATGTTTCTTTAATTTAAATATTTTATACATCGATTTTAAATGTTCTTTAATTTTTATTGGAAACCGATGCTGTTAGTTTGTATAAATAATTGTGTAAGTAGTAAATGACTCGGAGTTGCTGATAGGTTATGTTAAAAAATTGTTCGGAGTGCAAAGGGTTAATGTGGATTAATTTTTGCAAACAAGCAAGCGAACAACTTCGGTCTCGAATCTGATTTCTTTCGATTCAGTTTATCACGCGTGAAATAAAAATCGATCGTTCGTGATAAAAATCTTTCTCCTCTTTTTCGATGTATCTACTTTTCTTCCACTTCATCATAATTCTCTCTCTCTCTCTCTTTCTCTCTCTCTCTCTAGATATTGAAATGTAAATTTTAAAATAAATATTAAAATATAAATAAGTATAAATTTAGTGGACTGTTGTGAAGATTGAATAATTTTCAATACACAAGGATGTTTGAACGTGCAATCATTTTCATGGACAGATGATTGCGATAATAAAATATATTTGATTTATCGGAATACCGTATGAACAACGAGTCGAATAACTCCAACTGTAATGCAATAGAATTATAGCAATTCAATCGTGAATTAATAACGAATGTTCTGTTGTCTGAGTACAATTAATAATCCGAACGATGTTTCGCGTTCTGTATGATATCATTAGTCTGTTATTTAACAAGTTACCCAGTTAATATGTTGCTCGCTTGTTGTGCGTATTATAAACGTAAAGCGTAAAGGGAATCTGATCCGTGTACGATAATTGATACTGCGCGTGCATAATTTGATTTATAGCTGCGTCTCGGTGAAAATCAACTGTATAAACGACGATTGTAAAACTGTTGAAATTCTCCTTGTCCCCTGGTTTCTTGAAATGTAGGAATCCAAGTGTTACAAGAAGACTGAACGATTTCGGAGACGCAATAACAGCTTCTTTAACAAAACTGAACTCGAGCTACCAATTTTTATTGAAATTTTTCTCACGTACACTCGTGGAAAATTGTCCATGACTCCAGGGAGTTTCTGAAAAGGAAAACTGAACTAAAATTTAAGTAGCAAGCATTTTGCTGATTTAAATTTCACACTATTTTGCTGATTTAAATTCTGCTAAATTTTACTAATTCAAAGCTGTAAACTGAAGTAAATTTCGAGAACCGAATATGCATATATTTCAAGCACATATTAATTGACATGTTAATTGACATGGAATTTCTCGCGTGTAATGTTCGCTTCTCGGATTTCTCCAAAAAAAAAAAAAAAAAAAAAAAGTGTGACAACCGAGTTCCGCGCTGCGGATTAAAACATCATCAGCGCCACGGCGAAAGAAAAAAAAAAAAAAAAAAAGAAAAAAAGAAACGGCGAAAAGAAAAGGAAAGCAAAGAAATCGCGCGTTGCGAGAAATTCAAGTCCAGCCCGCAAACAAGGACGATCGACGAAGCCGCAAGAAACGCGGGAGAAATCCACATAATCGCAAATTGACGAATCGCCCGGGAAACTCTTCGCAGAGAGAGATCGTGGCCGATTCGTAGCTTCGAAAACGAACGAACCGCCCTCGCTTTTCGTCCGACGATTTATACGATCTTCCAAGCGTCAAGCTTATCCGATGGACGAGCAGAGAAAAACGAAAGTCGTGAATTTTCTCGGCAGAACTTTGCCTCTGGCCGTTCTTTCTGCCGCCGGGGCCGGAGAATTTACGTTTCGAAAACGATCGCGATCGATTTCACCGCGTTCGAGGTGGCCTGAGAAAAACGACCGCGCATTTAACTTAGTCCGAGTTTGTCGCTTCGGTCACAGCGTGTGGCATTTCTCAAGAGGGACAAAGCGAAACTAAAGACTTGAAGAGAAACATCGGAAATGATATCACGTCGCGGATTCTACGTAATAGATGAAAACGGTCGAAAGTTAGCGAATTGAGAACTCGAAATCTTCTGACAAATCTTCCCCCATGGATATATGTATAACTTTCATTTTATCGTTTAATTGTATTCGTCTGTTTGACATATTTCGTTTTGTTTGATATGTTTTTGTTACGCTTAATTGCGATGAAATTCAACTTTGACTTGCTGGATCGAGATTTGTTGGATTTATTAGGTACATAAATTGAGAGGCTGGAAAGGAAGCGTTGGTGTACAATTAGTTTGCAGCGGTGTCAGAATGATTAACGACGTGAGAAGGTGTTTCGAGTGAGACGTGAAGGACCTGAGAAACTGTGCGAACGGTTCTGAATGGTTATAGCAAGTTGCAGCGCGAAACACAGGAATTATTTTCATTAATGGTTTCGAATTTTTCTAATTTCTTGGCAGCTTTTAGGCTGAAAATTGGCGAACTATTTGGGAAATGATAAATTGAAAAATGTCGCGACAAATGTTCGAGAATTGTAATATTTTCTTAATTGCTGTTCGAAGTGCTATATTCTTATATGAATAAAATTATTACGACATTTGAAAAAACAAAAAACGTTCTTTCTGTTTCATATAACATATCAAAATTGATGCAATCAATCGATGTAATCGAACCAATTAATATATCAGTCAATATAATTAAACAATATGATCAATTAAAACAACTGAATAATATAGGGTAATATAATCAATCGATATAGTACAATCAAATAATACAATCAATTAACATATCATTCTAATATTAGAATTAACCACCGAGATGAAGACTTTTAGATTGAGAAATTAAATACTCGTGGATGCCAGGCATTTGATTTCAAATATTTGATATCAAACGTGCGTGTCTTCATTTCGCAAGCGGGCGAAACAGAATTCGTAGAATTCGTTCTTGCATCGTTTCGTTTCAGTCGAAAAACTAAAAAAAAATCACCTTCGCCTTGGCGAAGATTCTAGAGATTCTTGGTGTTCGCGATTTTCGAAAATTTCCGCGAGATACGCGCTCAACCATGGGGAAATAATTCGCGGAGCGTTTTGCATGCCGCGGATCCCATTGTTTCATGCACACGGTGCTGATTTTAGACAATCGTTTGCGATTAATATCGTCGCAAATCTGTCGTATAATCTCGTCGGATTAAAAGGATATTTTCGCAATGATTTGTTGCGAATAAAATCCGATTTTTCTATTGGCGAATGAACTACAAGTGACTGAATCCTTCAGTTTAGTTTAGCTTTAGTTTACAATTTTTTTTTTTAAACATTAATAAGTTATTATATACTATATACTATAATGCTGTTTTGTTATCATAACTGAAAATACTGTGAAAATTTGTAAATTCAAACGACTCGGGAGAGCTGAAAGAATTCCTTTTCAAATTCATTTCAGAGTGATTCGCGTGAAAGGAACGATCTTTCAGAAGTTGATCTGCGATTTTTGGTCAAGTTTTTAATGAAAAATCGATCAACCGTTCTTTTAAATTAATTCATTCTGCAAGCACGTTCTCATAGTTCTTAAGCTACGTTACAGCGTTACAATCACGAAGTCAAAGAAATGAGAAAAAATCAACAGTTCCTTGGTAATTGTCTGTCGTAGTATAAATAAGAAAGGAACTTGCATGCAAATGTCCTATCGATACGAAAGGACATAAATATTCTTTCGATACGCATTGGATCGAAATATTCCTACGGGGAGCAACGAGAGGTTTTCTTCATATTTTTCTCGTGTTAAAATATTCCCCCCGGAAGTGTTGTGGGCCGCGTAGCTAGAGACTAGAGAGAAACTACATTTAATCAGAAACTTCTCTCTCTCTCTCTCTCTTCTGAAGATAAAGTCGTGCAGTCACCAAGGGACTCTCGCGAACGAACTGGAAACTTTCGCTATTAAAAACTTCTTTTATTATTTCCTCTGTTATTAAATTATAGATCGGCCGCGTATCGTTGGAAGCATTGGCGGTTTCGCGCGTGAAACTTGGGACGAAACCGGAATGTTTCAGTTGCTTATGAATATTCCAGCCGACTCGGCCGATATTTTCGATTTGTTCGGATGGCCAGCTGCGTGCATTATTCAACCGCCTCCGCACGAAACAGCTCCCGAATAATGCAAGACGTGTGCGAAACCCGCCACATGGTTCGCACAGCCTCTTTCGAAGGGGCACGCGGCTCGAGAATCGAGAACGACAATGCTTCGGAAGATTGTACTTGAACTGATTCGAACAGATTGTGCTTTGATACTTTCGTAAATTTCTAAAAAGGAAATTGGTTCGTTTGTAAAATAAGTTCGATTTCTTTTTCTTTCTTTTTAAATTGGAATTGGGGAAATCTTGAACGATTTCTCTTGGAAAATTGTCGAAATTCAAACATTTCTAAGAGCGCTGAAATACTTTTTGCACAGCTAACACCGCGATCTCGAGGATCGAAGTCTCTTGTTTACAAAGAGCCCTTGAAGTTTGATCTACCATTTCTTCTTTTTTTCTTTCTTTCTTTTTTCATCGTTTTATCGAATTCTAAACATTGGAACTAGACGAAAATTACGATGAAGATTAGAGAAATCTTGCTCGCTTAGTCGTAACGGATGTTCAAAGTTCAACAAAACGGTGGAGAAAAAGAAATCGTACGTTCAATTTCAAGGACACGTTGCAAAGGAAAGACTTGAATCTTCAAGTTCGTGGCACACTCGCGATCAGTCGAAAAGAGAATGAACCTGTGGCACTGTGAAAATTGATCGAAATTCCTTTCCCACGAGGTCGGAGCACAGTTCGAAACGCCATCCGTCAAAAACTTTTTGCCCGTTTCATCAATTATTTACGAAACTATTGTTCGAAACGCAGCGAAGAACGATCCTCGTCAAGTCTACGAAAATTACGAATTCTCGTTTAAATTTCATTGATCGTCGCAAACATCGAGACAAATAGCCATCCCGCGAGGCGTGAGAAACGTAAGCAGGGAAACGAGGCGAAGCGTGTTCCCGCGTTCGAAAATAACGGAGAACAGGAAGAGCGAGAGTTATTTGTTGAAGAGCGCAACGAAGAGGAAGACGAGTGCAAAGCGGAATTATTCCTGACGACCGCGGCGCGTCGTACTCGAATTAGCCTCTCCTCTTTGTCGCCAGCTTTGTTTCGCCACGCAGAGCTTTCCTTTCGTTCGACAAATGTCGAAACTTTCGCCACGCTGTTAATTGTCCACGCGATGAAATTTCGAGTTAGTCGGCCTAGTTTCGGGGCTGTAAATTGCCTCGCGACGAAATTCGTTCAAATCGAAAAGAAAAAAAACAAAACACGACGAACACCAACCTGAGAGTTCGCGGCCTCTCTCTCGAGGCTTAAATTCGATCAGTTCAGGAATCACTGCAATCGGAGCTTTTTTTTCGAAAATTGCAGCGGAGAAATTCAGATGGAACTTTGAAATCCGCGGTGGAAATTCGAATTTCGAACGGCGTGTTTCGAATTTCAATCCGAATGCCAAAGTCGACGCCGAAATTCATGGCTGGAAAGCTTTCGAGTAAGATGAAACCTCGAGAAATTCGAGACTTCAGAGTGGTGGCTGTATAATTTTCAATCGAAACGTTCGGATTAAACGCCGAGGCTTTCGGCTCGAATTTCGACTTCAAATTAAACGTTTCGAGCTGAAATCCTACGTCGATTCAATTGGTTCAGAAGACTTGCAATTCGCTGTTGATGAAATTTCAATCTTGTCGTGTACGTGCGAACTGCGATAAATCATGAATATCAACGCAATGAAATTATAAAATGGAGACCATATTATATATACGTATATAAATTGCAATAAATCATAAGTATCAACACAATGAAATCATGAAACGAAAATCACTGTTAATTTTTGGCGAAAATGTACTCGCGAACAGACTAAAACTTTCAATGGGAGTTTGGATTACATTTATTTATTAATTTAGACTAAATTATTAATTAGATTAAATTACATTCGTCTATAAATTAAATTATGAACTAGATTAAATTACATTTATTCATTTATTTAGACAGAAGTTGTGCCAACTTGTGAGATTCATTTCGAAACGAACATCTCGTCGATCTCAAATCTTGTTCACAATTTTCGTCGCTTTATCGAGCGATCGTCTTTTATTTCAATTCCCTCTATCTCGCGGATCTCGTTCGTTATACTTCACGCCTCCGTGAAGTATCAGGCGAACGATCGCGAAATTTCGCGTATCGCATACAGGTTGCCGGTGAATTTTTACGAAAACGAAAGATAGTCGTCTTTGAACACAAAACTGCCGCGATCGCTGCGATCGGTAGCTGAAAAAATTGCACGGAAATGGCGCAACAAAATTCGCAGCTGATTTTTCCGGCTTTCGTCATTTCCGTCTGGAATTCTATCCGTAGGATTCTATCAAGCTCCTCCAGCGTCGATTCCTTTATCCGTTCTCTCTCTCTCTCTCTCTCTCCTTTCTTGACTCGCATTTATCATCGTCTTTATTAAAACGTGACGTTCGTTCTTTGTCAGTCGCACGTACGTGGACTTTCGTTTCGTTGCTCGTGTGTACGAATTATATCCACGCGAAGGGAGGACAGAGTGGCTAAAGGCTGCTATCGGGCGTCCCACTGCGAGCGAGCCCCGGGGGCCGGAGTTTATTAGCTCAACCCCCGGTCTAGCGATGGGTTCGACACGGCGGCGAGTACGAAATAACACGCGAAACTAAACTGTTTTAAATTAACACCGAAGGAAAACCTATCAAACTACTCGAAATGACGGATTGATAATTTCTCACGGAAATTTTATATATTTGTAACAGCGCGTTTTTCAGAGACTTGAACGATCTTTAGCAAAATATATAAACAGAAGCGTGTGTGCGCTTTTTACTGTGTTACATAGTTTTTCTTGCCCCTTGCACTTTAAATCTCTGTTAATTTTTTCATTTCGATCGTTGGCAGTTGGTAAATCTAGAGAATGTAGATCGATCTCTCGTGAATGAAAAATCGAGTGATCGTGATAACAGTTAGTTAATTGTTATTGCAGAAAATCCTTCTTCAAGACTTTCTGAAAAGAGATGGTCTTCCTTGTTACACACAACTCGTAGTAAAATTTCTAGTAAATGGAATTCTACAGTGTATGAAGAAATGAATAGGTACGGGCACTATAAATTTTTAAGCAACAGAAGAGAAAAAGAAAAAGAAAATGTTGTGATTGTACTGCGAATGTTTTTTGCGTCTGTATAAAAATTCGTAGAGTGCACCATAAAGAGAAAAAAATGTCTGTGATATATTTTACTTCCTTAGTCGCGTCCGTAAAAATATACGTATTCACGTTCCAAAATCTAACAATTGTTGAGACAAATTTTTATTTAGTTTCTATATTTTTAACTGTGATCAGAAATCATATGAAAATTACAAGATCTAGTGAATTTCTACTTATATTAGCTTTAAATGTATTCACAAAAATATACACATAATGATCTAAACTACAGCATCTACTCGCTGTAACAAATTTCCGTTTAGCTTCTATATTTTTAATCGCGATCACAGAAATAAATAAATTTACATAAATATCGAAGTTACAAGATTTAACGACTGAAGCAAATTTCTTGCAATTAGCTTCTATATTTTTAGACGTATTCAACGAAGACATCCAAATTACAAGTTTCACTGGAAAAGAAACAAATTTTTACTTAGCTTTTTTATATTATAATTACGATCACGAAACAAAAAAGATATAAAACTATATAAAGATATATAATTGTAAAATTACAAGATTTACCGACTGAAACGGATTTTTACGTAGCTTCTTTTCATTTGTTCGAATGTATAAATTCACGCGAAGATCCGTATCCTCGCGCGCGTCTCGAGGCTCTCGCTAGACCGGTGCTTCGAACCTCCACCCTAAGGCGCCACAGTTTCCCTGGCGGAACTCGCAAGAGGCACGATAGAAAGAAAACACACGCACAACAGGGACGGGTTCCTCGTGGATCGTGAAGCGCGTGCAGGCTGTGCTGGCCACTGCCATTACGAGGGAGACGACGAGACCGGGGTGCGCCAGGCAAAAAAAAAAAAAAAAAAAAGAAAAGAAAAGAAAAGAAAAAAAAAAGAAAAAGAATGAGAAATACGGAACGTTTAGGCGAAAAGAGAAAGGAAGAGGAAGAGCTTATTTGCAGTAACCAAGCGGTCAGATGACTCGTTTCCTCGGCCACCCTCGACCCCGTCGACAGATGTTGGATATTCCCCTGACACGGGTCCGTCCAAGGGGCCTCCCACTTGCTTCTGGCCTGATCTTTTTCAAAATGGCAGAGCGTGGCAGAGCGTTCAAGGACAGGAAGCTTTCACGACGACGTTCCTCTTCTTTCGTTGACGAGAGAAGCGTTGCCCTTCGACGTTATTGGACGACCGAGATGGAGGGTGAATCGCGATTGGATTGCGAGTGTTGGTGGAATTTTTGCGAAAATCCACGCGAAATATACTGTTTAGCGTGGTATCTTGCGCACCGTGGGAGATTGGATTATTTCTTTCGTCGTGACGAGAGCACGATACCGAGTGGTAAACCTTGTGAATTTTAGAGTATTCGATTTGATAATTGTACAAATATTAGATGATCGATACGACGAGTGAAATACATAAAGGCAAGTCAATGCAATGGAATCATGTTCGTCGAGGTTGGTCGCTTGATCTTTTAAAAAATCAAACGACGCATATTTTTGTTCTTCTTTCGGTGATTATACATTCAGGAAACACTCGTTAAGTACTTTCTTTCTCTCGAATATATTTAATTTAATTCTGGAGAACTTGACTGACGTTAGTGGAGAACAGAAACAAAAGGATCTAAATGCAGATATTGTTCGATGAAAACAGGGCGATTCTTAAAAAGAAAAAGAACAAGAAATTTACGAAAATTCCTTCTCTTCTTCGGCGATATATTTTTTCAACGTAACAAGAAACGTCGACACGAGAGCGAAGCTCGTACGGCGCAAAAATTATGACTTTTCACGTAATCGCACGTTACATTGGTACTGCATTAACAGTGTGGGATTAACAGTTACGTAAAGTATAATCAGAGGTGCTTGAGAACGAGGAAAAAAAGGCGAACGCGGTAAGGAAAAAAATCGCACGAACGACGATTTAACCGCCTATTCATCGCAAGTATCGCTTTATTTAAATTATTATGCCCGTAATTTCATTTCTGCACGCATGTAATTATTCAACGATGAAATTATCCAAGTTGGAGCGGGAGAATACATGTTTATTTACATTTTCACACGTCCAAACATTGTTTTATCTCTTTATATCTCGTTGCAACATTCTTGTCTTTTGTACAACTATTTTGTTATATTTTACATTCTTCTTTTTTCTATTCTGTATTTATCTCTAGTTTATAGTTACTCCATCGTGTGAAATTCCAATCAAATGGAAACGAAACACGGAACAAGGAATAAATTTTCGCGAAGTTCAAACTATAAAATAGTTGGCGCGAACTGTTTCATTTTTAATAATAAATCAACTTAATTTAAATCTAAGTCGAACAAATTGAATTAAAGGGACACATTCGCTACAGGTAAAATTTATCCCCAAACTTCACCCCTCTTCTAGCGAAAAACGTCGCGGCGCCGCGCGAATTCCCACGAAGGGCAAGATCTTCCGTTCCACGGAGGATATTCAAACATTTACGGCGGAGAAAAAGCGGTGAATCGCGAAGGCCAAAGACCGAAGGCCGAAAAAACGAATTAACGTGTCGCGGTTAATGCACCCGCGGTGCACGCGTGGCCGCACTTCCTCGAATTTCCAATGTAAATCCAACGTGGCGCGGCGGCTGCTTACGTAAATCCCACGAGGTGGAGCAGGGGAGGCTTGTTACATAAACCCTCAGCGGAGTCTCATCGAAACGCCTCGCTTACCAGGAAAAAAAAGAAAAAAAAAAGAAAATTATGTAACGTCTCGATTCACGCGCTCGAAAGTCGCCCAACGTATGTGCAACGTGTGTGCTCTTTTCTTCGGCGATACACTTGATCTATGATCGGATCTAGACAAATTCAGAGTTTCTCTAGAGACGGAATCTCCTCTTGGACGAAAGTCCAAGTTGTCAGGTTTGACGCAGGATTTCGTTTCCTTTTGTGTTTGGTGGAATTTTAATATTTATTTCGTTGATGATCAGCGTCTTATAATTTTATAATCGAGACGAAAGTTTGCCAATGTGTTGCATGTTTTTGATAAATCGAAGGCAGTATTAAGTATATAAAGAATAATATCTGGAAAATATTTCGAATATTTAGAAAGATGATCTCTCACTAATTTTGATTGTGAGTAATGTTGCGAGGATTTTCATTGATGACTGTCGTTCGTTAAAAAATAATATCGATCGAACGCGTTTGTCTAGATCTTTCACGATCTTTCGAAAACGGTGAGTTTTTTTAAACCATTGTACTCTGCGACGTATGTATTCCAATGAAATATTCGAAATACCTTCTCGGGCGATTCTTTTGACAAACTAAGAACACCTTTGTCGAGTATCTTCCTCATCAGTTGGATAATATCAAGATAAATAACAAGAACTGATTTTACCATTCACAACCAAATTATTATTCAAGCGTAACTCTGATATTGTAATTAAAGTAAAAGCCAGTAAAAAAAAATTGCGAAACTAAACTAAACTATACGGAATAACAATTGCTTCGAATATCTACCAAAATATTAATTTACGAGAGTAATATTTAGTTTTTTCTTATTAATCACGTCGCGGTATTCAACTAGAATCCTAACCTAAACCTAAATCTTCTCTTCGCGTACTCCAGTACGGATCGTTAATCAAAAAGCGTCAATTGCTTTGTGTTTCAGAGTCTTGGATTAATCATCATCGGCCGATCTGGCGCCGGACGATTACATAAATTCATCGTTCGCCGCACTTTCCAATGCAATTTCGTCGTGAAACGTGTTATCGTATACGGTGTCTGCATATTGCACAAGGTAAATCGCACGTATCGATATTCGAGAGAGGGATAAGCTTCGTAGATAATCGAAGCAAAGATCTTTCGCTCTCGATGAATGAGACTATTCACCATTATTCAATCTGACGCTTCGGCCAACGAATGCTGATTAATTTTTTAATTGTTGCTTCTAAACTGGCAGCTTCCGCGCCACGAGCAGGAAGCAATGAAAATTACATGAATTTAGGGTTACACGTGCATCCTGAAAGGTGAAAAAAAGAAAAACTCAAGACGCAAGATCAAGTCGCGCGGTGTGAAAAGATGGTTAATTAAGTCGTCACGCGATAAGCCGACGAAGAATGGGAATCGGTTACGCGCTTATGAATGTTTCATGAAAGTGTCATGAAAGTAAATGTTTGTTTATTTACTTACAATGAACATCCCGAGAGCATTCGTTAATCCACAGTTGTTGCTAATTATTTAGCTTACGTCAAGTGAATTATGGAGGATCAAGTTGTAGATATCGCGATTATGCGGTTTACCGTGAGTGCTCTGGAACCTTTTTTTTCCTTATATATAATCATGGCTGGTACGACGTTTACAGAAATACGAGAATATCACGGCGAAATCAAATTTCCGACATTCGCGAGCTTTGCGAAGATTGCTGCAAGATTTTTCGACACGATCGAAACGTTCGTTTCGTGTACAAATTCTGTCCTCGTTTTCTCATGTCAAGCGCCTCTTCAGCAGAACGTTCGATTTTATATTCAACGTTTATTTCGATTTCCCGCGCGTCCAGAAGTATATACGTTTTAATTTTACCATAATGATTTTGGATTGCAAAATTATTATAAATGAAAGTGGCGAAGAAGAATCTTTCCTTCACATTAGCAGTTGTCGACCTTGTACAGTTAAGGCCCACGCGTTTCGTTGTAAATTGAACAGCATGAACGCGGAGACAGCACACCTCGAATTTCCCACAAACGTTGCAAAGCGGTTCGTTGCGAGCTGCGAGCTACCACCTTCGGCTCACCCGGGCGACGTTTGAGAATCGTGGTCGAGGCCTGCGGTTTCTGTGGCCGATTCGAGACGGCCGCGGGCCCCGGGAGTGTTGCTTCGAATCTCTTTCGGGCCTGCTTTTTGCTCGTGCATTCGCCGCAGCACGAGGCCCGCCTGTTATTCTGGTCACGAACTCGGACTCCCTTTCTCTGGCCTCTCCTCGAGTCCCCTAACCCGTCCGGTTATCGATATTTCTGTCGATTTGCTCTCGTGCCAGTGCGCGCCCGTCGAAAGAAAATATCGCCATCGCCACTTGTCCGAACTTATCCCGCCATTTAAGAGAATTTCTTTTTCATTTCTGTTTTCATTGTTTCACGGTCGCTTCACTCGCTTGCGTGCGGGTTATTAGCAAATTTCGAACTGAATCTTTTGATTTATTATGAAGATTAGACTGTCTTAGGAAGCTTTAGGTTTAGTCGTTGTCCATTTTCCGCACTGGACAGAATAATATGTTCTACTGTTAATTGAACTTTGCACAGATCACAAGTTGGGGAGCGGGGGTCGCCATTTTTGTTTCGTCTGTCGGGGTTTTCTTCGACCGTGGACGAGGACGAAAAGTTTCGTTTTCCTCACGACGTGGAGAGATTTCGGTCCAACCCTTTCTTACACTTTCTTTCTATTTTTTTTTATTATTTTCTTTCACACGAAAGTGGATCTTAGCCCGTCATTTCTACAACTTGACAATTTGTCCTTTGGTTTTGGCTAGACATTGACAGAGTGCTAGAAGATTAATATCTACGATGAATAAATTTGCGAATTTCTTTTTATCGATAACAGGCAGACTAAATTTCTCTGTTCAACTCGCGTATAAAATTCATTGCGAACCCCACACTCGTCTAACAATAAGTGAATTTCACATCGTGATTCTAACTTTTCTCTAACATTGTGTGTCATTCGTTTTCAAGCTTGTTACAATTATATTCCAAAATTATAAAGCGGTGCATCGAATATATAATAAAATAATAATTAGAAGGGAATGAGGAAACGAATATTATTTGCACAAATCTGACAGCACATTTTGTTTATCAAAAATATCGACGATATATAACGCGTGTCATGTATCCTTGGAAAATACCAAAAATATATATTATACACGATCGTGCTCATTTATTGGAAACTTACTCGCGTTTAACGAACACGAAGATACGAATACAAGCAACAGGCGATCGTTCGTTCGGTGCAAGCACATTGTTATATATATGACACATTTTATAAGAGAAATATGTCAAATTGAGACACACAAGATTGAGGGATTGATTTTTATTCAAACGATGCAATCTTTGGGTAATCATAGATAGTAATCATTTAATATTAGAAAAATGATTACTTATCCGAAAATATTACCAACTAAACTATATTACCAGCTTTTGTTTTCGTGTTGATTCGAATGTACCGAGCTCTATTGAAAAACTGAGAGCTCGATGTTAAATTTTCCCGCGATAACGATTGCAGGTTAGGCAGGCGAGGCGAAGTTTATTCGTCTCGATCGATTATTCTCTCGATGCTTTAGGACTTCAACGAACTGAGACAGAGAACCGGCAATCGAAGAAAGGGAGATCCGATATGAGACAGACGATAACGAGTTTAAGTTCACGTTCCGACGAAGAAGGCAGCCGAGAAAGGTGCTCGGGACGAGAGAGGGCTTCCGTTCGAGCTCGTTAGCGTCTAGCATCGCGCGAGTCGTTCAATGCTTTCCTTATTATTCCGTGTTCCTCTGCATCCCGATGAGATTTCAATTTCTTCGGCGCCGCTCCTTCGACTCTCCCTTTCGATGTATCGCGTTCGAAAGCTCGTTCGAAAGCTTCGAGGAATACTCTTCGCTCGAGAGGACGAAAGGACGCAAAATTATCATTGATGGAGATGAGAAGTATTGAGCGATGCTTTTTGACAATTTTTAGAATCCTTTCAACTGTATTTATAGTATCTATAGTAGAGAGTTTTATCACTTGTAATGCAGTATCTTTTTAAAAACTTACTTCAGAGAAAAGAGTACTGAATTTCGATATTCTCGATATTAAATACCAATAAAGCTTCGTAATATTCGTAACAAGTATAACGTGAATGAAGTTTAGAAATTCTCTCCCTCCTCCAAAACGTGCATTATTCAAAAATATATAAAATATATCCAAAGCAAGACACTCGTTCAATGATTGTTCAAAGTTCACAAAAATAGAAAAAATATAAATTTGTGTAAAAATTCGCCATTTCTAGTTTAAGTTGTCTAGGTTGTACCTATAGTGCTTGAGAATTTTATTACTTATTTACATCATTCGTTATAATACACTATCTTTTTAAAAAAAAACTCACGTCAGAGAAGAGAGTATTGGATTTTAATATTTTTGATATTAAATACTACATAAACATAATAAGCTCCGTAATATTCGTAATAAATATAACGTGAATGAAGTTTAGAAATTCTCTCCCTCCTCCAAAACGTGCATTATTCAAAAATATATAAAATATATCCAAAGCAAGACACTCGTTCAATGATTGTTCAAAGTTCACAAAAATAGAAAAAATATAAATTTGTGTAAAAATTCGCCATTTCTAGTTTAAGTTGTCTAGGTTGTAGACAGTACTTATGTATGTATTTTATTACTTATTTAGAATTTTATTACTAAAGTAGAATTTTGTTAGAATTTAGAATTGTAGATTTTGTAGAATTTTATTACTTATTTATGTCTTTCATTATAATACACTATCTTTAAAAAAAAAAAACTCACGTCAGAGAAGAGAGTATTGAATTTTAATATTTTTGACATTAAATACTACATAAACATAACAAGCTTTGTAGTATTTATAACAGATGATAACACGAAATGAAATTTAAAAAATCCCCCCTCCCAAATTATTCGAAAATATACGAAATACTTCAAAGTGAAACGAATCAGTCAAAAAAAAAAAAAAAAAAAAAAGACGCGAAAGGACCAAATTTGTACAAAAGTTCGCAGTTGAAGAGCGAGAGCAAAAGTTCCAAGAATAGAAACGTTCCGCTGAAAGTCGCCTGAAACGAGCCGAAACCGCTCGTTTTGAATAAAACACGATTGTCATCGTGAAAATGCAGCCGGTTCGGTCGAAGTTGAAACGAACCACCGCCGTGTCTCTTTGAATGCAAACACGTTGAACAGCGTTTCAGACACGGTCTGAACACGGTCTCGGTTGCCGCAGGCAGTTCCACGGAGAGCTGCCGATCAAATTCACCCTTTGTGCATTTTCTACGGGGTAAATATTTGTCGAGGGGCACGCGCGCGTTGCATCCCCTTACGGGGATATACAGGGAATCGATGCGGACTTTAGCCAAGAAATCCTCTTTAACTACATTAATTTCGTAATGGAATATCCACTGTGCCACTGAGGGGTGATTCAAGTGTTCAATTCTAAAGTTCGTTGAAATAATATTGCTTTATTGCTCGAAATGATTTTATGAATGAAACACCATTATTATTATTATTATTGCTATTATTATTATTAGTAGTAGTATTAGTATTGTTATTACTATAAGTCTATAACTTTTATTTTTATTTTTATTTTTATTTCTTCTACGAGCAAAAAATGACTCAACAAAATCGTACAGCAGGGCAAATCGAATCGAATGGCACCGATGGTTTTCCACGAGGGTGGAATTATCCAACCGTGTTGTAAAAATCTCTTGTCTTTCCTATCAGCCGCTTCTGTTTCACTAGCCGCCTATCGTAGCGGAAAGATCGGCCTGGAATCTCCGCCGAATTTAGAATACCTGAAGGAGCACCACGTCGTGACCCACTTTCCAATTAGCTGCAGGAGCCCATGCATATGTCTTGCGGAACCACATCGAGCGGAAGAATTTTGGCTAAAAACTTTGATTCGGTTGGAGAGAATCGACGAAGAGAATTAGAAAGAAGAAATTCCTTGCAATACAACGGGAAACGAAGAAATTAATTTTAACTTTACGCGTGAGATGATATCGATAACAGGATTCAGGAACAAAGGGCTAGATTTCATAGATTTTCTCTTTCTGACGTTAATTTCAAAACGTTTTGGAATTGCCACGCCGCGAGGAATGAAACGTGAGAATTCTTTAAGTATCGGCAAGCGGGTGGGAGAGAAAGGAGATTCGTAGGGAGTAGAAAAAAAAGAAGGGAGGAAACGTCGTATCCGCCTCGTCATGCGGTTCAACCCTACTTGGAGGCTGTCAATTTGGCTGATTTATTACTCTACTGCCCTCTTCACCGTCAACCCTAGGTTACTGGTTACGTTGAATTAGAGCATCCCTCTCTCTCTCTCTGTCCCTTTTCGCTAACGAAAATCGGCTGTTTTTATTTTTGTATCGATCACTGACAACACGGTTGAAATAACACCTAGAACGTTCTGTGAAGTGTATCAATATTGCAAGATTGAACTGAATCTTATACCGATTCCATCATTTCACGTCTGAGACACTTTCAGCACATTTGCGCGTTGAAATAGTGATAGCAATGGGAGTCTTGCAAATAACTTCTTTTCTTCTACATTTTCGCTGAGAAATCATAGGACAAGTACATGCTATATTTGTATATATAGTAAAAATTGTACGACGAATATGAATTATAAATTGTTGCAACAAATACGATATTAATTATTGTATTTATAGTAAAACGTACTTTGTACAATGGAGAGTCCGTTAATGTGTTATATATTGCATTGTTGTATTATTATGTATTATACGTACGTTGTATTGTAAAGTACGTGTACGAAAAACGAATATTAAAAATAAGTGTGGCTAGAACATTTGTAAAGCAAAAACGTCGCAAAATATCGAAACGAAGTGTCTGGAATAATAACTAGAAATAATAACACAAAGAGAAAGAAGATCTGAGAAGTGTCTGAGTATCTAAAACATGTAGAAATCGTCTGAAATCTTTAAAATACTTAAATACATGAAATGTCTGAAATGCTCGTAAAACACCTGGAATTGATCTAAAATCTCACGTGATTACCTGAAGTACCTTTCAATCTTCAAATCGCTCTAACTACTCCATTCACAAACTCCACCATCATCGGCCACCATGATCAGGTACAATCCCACACCCGTAATCACACAATTACACAACATTCTTTTCATTTAACCGCAACCGTACGTATCCCGATGTATCAATCCCCCCGTTTCATCAATTTCTATTATCTATTATCTAATCAACGAAACATTTTCTCAACGATCATTCCATTGATCCCTCCAACACTTCGAGAAGTGTTAATTAATCGCAACGAATAACGTTCGATCCTTCGAATCGGCGAACCTCTCTCTGTCTGTTCTTTCTCACCTGTTCTTTTCTTTCGCCTGTGCCTTCTTTCACAGTCTACCTGGTCGCGCTGCTGCCTGATTATGGTCGTCGTTGCTTCGCGAAATTCACTTGGCCCCTCGTGGTATATCGAGACGACTCGATCGAGAGTGCTTGGTTAATAGCCCGGCACAGGTGCTACCTGGAATTACCTAATAACGGCCGGTCTGCCAATCAAGTTTTGCAAGTTTGTAATTTGCGGGCCACCGCTCGTGCCACCGCTTATTGCAACGCGGAACTATGGCTGTTCGACACGAAATCCGTAAAGTGGTTTCCCGCGAGAGACGGTTTAAGTAACTACGCCTTATTAACCCTGATCCATTTCATTCACGCTGGATCAACGAGGGAGATTTTTAACGAGGGGAATTTCTTTTTTTTTTTTTTTTTTTTTTTTGTTTTGGAAGAAGGGGCGGGGATTCGAAAGAACTTTGCGAATTTAGCACTTTATCGTTGTTGCTATTAAGCTCTATGGTCGTGGATAATTTTCGTATTTTTTTCTTTTTTCGTCGAAAATCGAGGATAAAATCTGTATAAAATGTTTTATACCTGTAGATTTATAATAAGGAAAGTTTCAGTGCAATATTGTACATATTTACAATAATAATTTTACGTATCTTACAATATCTCGCTGCGACTGAGTAAATTGTGGAGAAAAATTGTTGACAACAAAGTAATAACACAAACATATTAAGTTTCTAAATTTATTTATTCTTTATTCTTTTTAAAGAAAAAACAGCATCGCTCTAAGAAATCAAGTTAAAAATACATCCCTCCAAGTATTGTAGAATCCGATGGATTATGAAGTACAGTTTTATTAAAGTTTGCGTAAGATGGATTATCCTCATGTATAATTTAAATCGAAGTAGAAATGCATTTTCTACTGGTACTAACTTTTAATAATCACTGTGAGAAAACATTCGTATGTATTTAGCCAAGTCTTATCCGCATTTGAAAGCGCAGAAATTTTTCTATTAAAGTTTCTCTTCCTCTCTCAAATTAAAGTTTTCCAATAGCTAGTTTTCAGATTTCGTTTGTCTTGCTCGGTATTTTCTATTTTCCAATTCTCCTCGGAAATTGGAACATTTAGTTAACACTAGAGGTACTGTAGCGATGAAAATGGCCAATTCTACTTTCCCATGAAAACTTTATAGTAATATTAATTAAATTCTACTCCAAAATTATTATATCAATTAATATAAGATAAAATAAATATTAATCCTCTTGAAATAACATTAATATTCTCAATATATAATGTAATTAATAAATATTAATTAATAAAATAAATATTAATCCTCTTGAAAAAACATTAATATTCTTAATATAATAATATAATATTTTTCTTAACATAAAATATAACACAATGTAATATAAATGAAAGCTTGCGTTCAGATGTAGAACATTGAAAACATTATGTATAATTTGTACTTGCTAATCTTCAGTTTAAAGAATTGACATTAAAAATTCAAATTCACGTTCGACTAGAAATTCTACCAGAATTTGCTTTTTCAAAACGATATCACAATTCCTACCTCACGAGCGTAATTCAAAGGGTCGAGCAAATGAAATATTCTTTGATCATCGTGTTATTTATATGATTTTACTCTTCCACGCGTTTAGTTACATTGCACGTTTAAAAGAGGAAACGGCAACGAACAATCCAATCGTTCGAGCGTGGATTCGCATTAGCGTTTGGTCGATCGCATTAGGAATAAAAATAATCGAACAGTTATTAACGCGTATTACTGTTACCGATTCAATGGCCAGCCAAGAGTATCCAGGTGTAAATGCGATACTTTAAAATAGAAGCTCGATCAAGTGTGAGAGCATCATGCTTCACTGGACAGCCAAGTATAGCGTCAAAAATCGACCATCTATCGCATTAAGAAACATTAATCCCCATTTTCTTTTTTTATTAATTTTACTATTTTACTAATTAAATTTTATTATTTTCTCGTGTTAAATTATATAACTCACAGAGTTATGATGTATCCTTTTCGATTAACAATGCTTTCGTGGCATTAATTTACTTCAATAAAGTATCAACGTATATCGATCGTGGATTAATTCCAAAAGTTGTACAAATCACGGAGGAATTCATTTTCTTGGAATTTAGACAAGCTGTCGCGCTGAATATTTCATGCTAATAGAACAATTTACTTTGGATAAGAGCGACTTTAAGAAATAAAAGTTCAGTGTGTTATATCTTCTTTACAAAATTGTCCAATGAAATGTACCTCTGTTATTATATAATAATCGGACGAGCTTTTCGAAATGAAGCGAACTGACAAATCCTATTATTTTTGCATATTTTTATATAATTATAATTCTTTCTACGTTTACCAGCTAAATAAGAAATGTCACAGCAATCAAACTACTGGAGTAAAAAATACATCGCAGGAGTAGGAAATTTGTCAGGAAATTCCTCAGTCAACGAGCAATAATTTCCCTCGCAGAGATTACAAAAAGAGCTGGCATCTAAACAGATTCTGTTTTTTTCATTTCGTTCGAAATTCTCTTCACGTCCGCCATGTCTGACGGAAATATTCGACGTGTAGGTACTGCACGGACCGGAAGTTGCCACGCGCCATTACGTAATTGCCAAGCTGAGCGACGATCATCTGTTTTCCTCGCTCGGTCTGAATTTCATTGACTCGATAATTATGCAATTCGTCGCGTCTTGCTGGCTGGGAATCGCACCGGAACAACAGAAGCTTCGCGAGTCGCTCTCAAGTCACGTTCTTATTTTTTTTAATTTTCATTCTTTTCAATCGTAATTCAGCGCAGCAGCTTAATCTAGCATGCTCGCGTCTTTATTTCCTAACTTCACTCCTCTAATTGTAATTTATCAATTTGTCCAGTATTCCATTTTGTGGAATATTTTTATTGTTCCTTCTTACTTTCAAAAATACAAATTTGTCCGTTCGTGGGAATATAGTTGTCGATAAATGTAACTTTACGACGTTGCAATTATTGATTGTGGCAATAACTCGATGATAACAGTCAGGTTAATACATTGAACTGATTCGTTTGTTATAATCAATAATTGCTCGATAATTACTTAATTAAACTGTGGAACATCTGTGGAAATTATGAAATGTGAAACGTGTGCACATAAAACGTGAAGATACAGAAAATATATCGTAAAATAAATTTCTCTTCTTTTCTACGATTTTCTATTACAGATTGTTACAAATCTATGATCATAATTGTAGATATTACATTTATATTCAAAGTTCAGTACGTCTCTTGAAAAAAAAAGAAAAAAAAATGAATTTTCGCGAAAACTCAGATAACAGTCACAACTGAAAACTGCACGCGTACCGTCAAAAGCATAAATAAAAGAAGAGAAAAAACTGCAATGCGCGAACTGTGACTACGAATGTCATTATCTTGTCCAGAGGTACACCACAGCTACTCATCACTTTTGTCAGGCTAAATCTCGTCTGTGTATTTCACTAATTACGTAGATACAAAAGAAAAAAAAAAAAAGAAAAAAGAAAAGGAAAACAGCGCAGCGAAACGTTATGTGTCGCGTGGTTGTTGAAACGCGGATCAAATTAATTAACGTGAAATCAGCGTTAGGATTTAATTAGGACTAAAACTCGGAGGGAGTTCCGTTCGATTCACCGGACGGTGATTAACTGCAACGTACCCCCGTAAGTTCATGCCAATTAATTAGCATTTACTAACGTTTCCCAGCCGCCTGGTTCCGCGTGTACGCGCGTTAAAACTGCAGTCGGCGCGCCGCGCGCTGATTACAGGAAAACGCGAGCCTCATTTCGTGACAACGGGCCATCGTTGCCGCTAAGTGCAGCGTAGAGGCTTCTTTTTTTTTGTTCATTTTTACTCTTCGTTCTTTCTTTTTCTATTTTTTTCTTTTTTTTTTTTTAATCATTTTATAATACATTCTCGCGCACGTTGCGCGAAGCTTCTCGTTAGCGTGTTCAGTCGCGATTGCTGATCACGCGGCTGTTTTAATTGAAAACGACGCCCCCTTGGTATGGCAAGGAGTGCGCTTACTTAGAATCACTATGTACGATAGATTTTATGTTGATCACCTTTGGGCGTTACTCCACTATCATTATTTTAGTTTCTTACTTCTTGGTCGGCGTGTTTTCGTGCATGCACGGGTACGTAAAATGGTTGGTTCCTGATCTCGCATTAGTTTAATGACACAGCGCTGGTAATTGGCAATTGCTGATTATCATTATACTTTGACATTACACTGTGACATTCACGATCGAATGTCCAAGGGGAAATATTCGAGTTTAACTGTATCAAAATTGATTATATTATTTGTTATTATTTATTAAATTCACCTATTATAATTGATTTACTATGCGTGAAATTTTCTAAGAAAAAAAAAAAAGGAAATTAAGAAATTTTATATTTTCACACACGTTCTACGAAGCTCTCGTTAGCGACGGTTTAGATCGTGATTGACGTAATTTTGCGGACGTTTTTAACGGCGAGCTGGAAGTTCTTGAACTATATGGTGAGAAATACGTTTTTGTAGCGTATAATAAGGTACAATATATTTTGTGTTGAACGGATGTTTCAATACATTATCATTATTCGTCCTTATTTTTCTTGCTTGTTGATTTCACGTTTCCACGAACAGGAACAAGTTTGTTACATTCGTCCGACTACGCAGTTAATATTAAATTAGTTTAACAGTAGTATTATGGTAATTGCTGGTTTATCCTAGAATTTATGTTGCGACACTCGATTACGGCCGTGTACCGACAAAAGCTTTTAATTAATTCTCCATTAAAAATGATTTATTCCGTAAAATCTTTCATTAGGAGGAACTGTTAACTAGTTAATATTAGGTTAGTTTAATAACAGTGTTGATAATTGATAACTGCCGGTAATTTCAGAATTTATTCAATACTGTTGTACTTTTTTTTACGTGATCGCGTTTGAAGATTCTCTCTATTTATCCTCGATGAATCTTAACGATATCCTACTTTTCATTTCACCTTGGAATTTGAAGAAAGATCTTCGAAATTGCCGCAAGCAAATTGATTTCTCTACTATTTCAAATATTACTACAAATATTATACTAGTATATTATATCGTAATAAATATTGTAAACACTGTATCAAGTACTATTGTTACTATTAGAAATATATTTTAGTTTGTTATCACTGCAATATAATAAATAATTCTTATTATATATTACGTCATTACGATGAAAAGAAATATAATAAATTTGAATATTAAATATTATATTAAATTATCATATCATTCTCAAAGTAATAAATTGTCCAAGTAAATCGATTGAGATTCTCAACGCGAATTAATCGAAACGGCCAACTTGAGGAATATCCGAGGAACGAGGATAATTCATTCTCTCTCACAGCGAAAGACTGCGAGAGACTCGAATCCGGAGCGCTATTCCGATATTTAATAGAAATCGAGCAAACTTCCAGAAACGGAAATCGGTGTTCCTCCTCGGCTTCGTGTAATACATCCACTTTCGAGCGGTTGGCGGACAGGCAGCTATCCAGGCAGCGACTATCCAGGTTGCACCGTATCGTCGAGAAAGTTGAAATTGCTCTATCAAACAGCCGTTCCACTGGCAGATTTCTCTTGTAACACGTGTCTATCTCGTGATGGCCGCGTCTCGTCCCGCGGCTTTCCCGCGAAACTTTCGTCTCGTTAGTGTCTCGCGTCTCTACAGTGATCGAGCCTGATTCTCCCGTTATAAGGAAACGTCGATTCGATCGATCGTCGATTAATTCGCTTTCCAAATCCAAATTCCTTCATTTTCAAACGTTCTTTTCTTTTTCAAGCGTTTGAAATTAACTGTTGTTGCGAGCGATTTCTTCGTTTTTGGAGTTAATTCTAGAGTTTTCTAGAGTCAAGCAAGTTTTTGCTTAATCGTTTCTCCATTTTTTAAGCTTCGAACGTTTGTTAAAGGTAACGTATTGAAAGCGATTATGAACGATTTGTTTGCTGGTTAGAAATCAAGGTTTTGTGGAATTAGGTTTTGGAATTGTTTGCAAGTGTTTGTCGCGAGTGACCATTTGTTCATTGATACCGGAGTTCTATGCGTATAAAGGGATTTTTGAGGCGTACGATTTCACTAACATTTCCAATAGGGAAACAGTCGCAAATCTCTAATCACGATTTCCAATTGTGAACAACAGTTGATTCGTTCAACGTAAGATGTAAAATTGCGGAAATGGAAGACCTAGATTCATTAATTTTCGTAAAATCTATAAAATAAAGTTCGTTTTATTAAACTACCATTTATTACAAAAAAAAAGAAAGAACAGATTAAGAAGTATAATGAACCGTGCAATATTTAATTTCTAGCGCTTAAATCTTTTACTCTATACAATTTCTGATCTGAAAATACTAACTCTATTGCGTGAAAGAATGAAATGAAACTTTCAATGAAATTGAACATCAAGAAATATCCCTCCTGAATTTCCCCTCGGTTGGTCGATATAATTTTCTAACGTAGTCAATAACTTTTCAAATCAAACGACACCGACATGCCAGCGATGCCTAGTCTTCGCATTTCTTCGCATCATCCCTAAATTGAATTCTTTGCAACAGCAAAGATCGTTTTACCCCGTATGTTCCATTTGCCCGTGAATTGGCGCAATTTAAATAATTCACACGTTTTTATTGCCGAAAACAGCAAGGCGGGCCAGGTCGATGAAAAGTTAACGAGATTAACACTGAAAATTTCAATGCCTCTTTCGGCGCCAATAGAAAATTCAAGGATGCTGCAAGAATGTTTTCAAAGAGTCATGGAAACAATAGCAATCGCTAATGGAACTTCATCTGGCTTCAGGAATGCCTGTTTCACTCGAATGGTTGCGTGTACTGCGCGAAATAAAAGCCACGAACAGCACGTTTATCACTGGCTGTACGAGTCACCGTTGTAATTTCTGTTTATTCGCATGCTCATTATTGCACAACATTGGACTGCACAATATTGAATATTACTTGATCGCAAATAAACTTTCGACGTCGCGCCAGATACAATTATTCGATAAATAAAACTGATGGACAAAGTACGAACAGACTAAAGCAGAGAAAATAATTTCAATGTAGATATGTTGTTAGAAAGATCGTAAATTTCCTGCCGGTAAGATCGTGATTCTATAACTGGTCGATAACTGTCTCCGAACGATGCTTGAAAAAGACTTTGAATTCATTTCTATTGAATTTAAATCTCGTATTTATGTACAATGAGGATCAAAAGTAAACGCGCAGTATATGCACAAAATTTTTTTTCTAATGCTTTCCACTGACAGTTTTCTATTAAATGGCACGAAGGAATTGTAATCTCAATCATGAACGATTCGATTAATTCGGAGTGTTTTGCAGCAACCAATCTTTAATCCACTGTATTTCCTGTATTTTTACGATTTTATTTCAGTGCTTTAGTATTGTATTTCATCAGTACAATATTGTACTTTGACATACAATCGTAAGAAAATTACTAGTTTATGGGTTACTTAGTATCTATTTTATCTATTTTAATATGTCAGTTCCTTTCTTGATTTTCATGTAAAAATTTACAAAAAGAATATTATTAAAAATGTAAGTCAATTTATTGGTACACACTAACTTACACTTACAGTCATAAGTAAATTGCTAATTTGTAGATTGATAATTAATTGATCGCGGTGTATAGTTCCTTTCTTAATATTATTTTTTTCTCTAATCAACTTCATTTACTCGCATAGATCTATCAAAAAACCATCAGTTCATTTCCGATTTTTCGTTCCGTACAAATTCCGTCACACTTGAACGACCGAATTTAATCAGCAAGAAATCATTCAATCGCGCAATTAATTTGATAATTCATTAATTTCACTCAAACGAGCACTCATATGTTCAACGTTTTTTTTTGAACAAAGAAATATATTAGAAAATCTATTTTGTAAATTCCAATTATATCACTGAAAGGACAAAAACACACTCTCTTACAAGTAGTCGAATCATAAACGAAGATAACCAAAAAGAAAAAAGAAAATATCTGCAATTTCTGTTCAACGTTATAATAATAACGGGCTGAATAAAATTCCACGCCAAGAGAATTCTCACAAAAAATATTAGAAAATCTATTTTAGAAATTCCAATTATATCACTGAAAGGGCAAAAACACACTCTCTTACAAGCAGTC